>JADLZL010006798.1:0-68178 GCA_015844335.1 Chrysopogon serrulatus | reverse complement strand
GCGTGTTTGGTTACCCGTAGGAGCCGAGCCTGGCTCGTACCAGCCAGCCAGGCTCACCCTGGCCAGGCCAACAACATGCAAATGCTGTATGTTTGGTTACCTGCATGCTTTGAACCAGGCTGCTAGTAGATAGTGTTTGGTTGCCTGGATATGATGCAACATTCAAATATACAGATGTAGTCATGTGTGTTTGGTTGGCTGCATACAAGTAGTTCCAATTACCTCCTGCATGAAGTGGTAACATTACCACCACCTAGTCAAGTTGCAGGATTTGAAGTTACATGCAACACTGCTAGTTTACATCAACTTCCAAATGAGCAAAGCAATTACAATAGCCTGAACAAGAATTATTACATCTTTGACTGCAAGTGTATGGTTCCGTAGACGAACATGATCATGGCTATCCGTTGGTTCCAGCTGTGGTGGATTCACAGGTTCTCCATGACCATAGAATGCTTGATTAGCCAGTTCCTTTGTCTTGAAACTTTTGAAGCAAGCTCCCTTGAAACCATTCACTTGAGCATGTGTTTTGTCCCAACTGGAATAGACACCGGGTTGTCTCCCCACGAGTACACAACATACCATGCCATTCCTGTAGACAAAGTTAAGTGTAGTAACAACAAATTCATTTGCTCATTTGTATGTAAATGACATAACAAGCAACAAGCATGTGGTCAGTTATATGAAAAAACATCAATACTTGAGCTGACATATGCAAAATTCTATGGAAAAGACATCATAGGCAGCAAACATGTGCTTAGTTATATGGAAAAAAAAAAAAATCATAGGCAGCAAACATGTGCTCAGTTGTATGAAAAAGACATCACAGGCAGCAGACATGTGCTCAGTTATGTGAAAATTACATCATAGGCAGCAGACATGTGCTCAGTTATGTGAAAATTACATCACAGGCAGCAGACATGTGCTCAGTTCAATGAAAAATACATTAGGAGCAGCAGACATGTGCTCAGAATAATAATAGGAGTTCATAATAAAAGGTGCGGATCATTGGCAAGACAAAGGTCACAATGCCAAGGCAAATGCACACACTAGCATCAGGTAGGTTGACCCTAAAAAAGAATGCATGTGAGTGGCATATGGAAGTCACTAACAACAGCCCACAAAGCTATAGTTAGATGAGAGTAGCAGGTTAATCGCACAAAATATGCGAGAACAGTCAATCGCACATAGAAGGGTAAGATCACCGCACAACCAAGCCCGTCGGGGAGTGAGTTATGCACAAAAGCAGCCACTAGAGAAGAGAAAAATGCATCCACCATGAGAGAGCAGCCATTGCACCAAACCATGCAACCAAAATACCACCAAGTCGGGCGCAGGCATCGCACAAAAGATGGATCAACCAACGGACCGAAAAGCGGCTCGGTTATAGAAGTGCTTGGCTAAGAAGGTTCTCAGCCACAGGACACGATGAGGGTCATTCATCTTCACAAAAGCAGTTCCCTTTGGCTTGTTATCAAGCAGGTGACCATATGCAGCCATCAGTGCCTCATCAGTGAACCCAGGCATGAACATGACAAACCATACGGTCTGGGTGGGAATCCTCAACCTTGTTTGAACGAATAGCATCAGCAACATTGTTAACTGCCTCAGTCATCCCAGTGAACAAGATAACATCCTCCTCTGATAGGACTGATCTCTTCCTCTTATTTCCAACAACCTCTGACTTACTTGCCTCTCCTGCCTCTGCCTTGCCATTCATTCCATCTTCAGGTGTGTGAACCTTGAATGAGCTTTCAGCGAAGTCAGAGGGTTTCCCAAGAGGCTCATTAGACCCCATAGCAAATTTCCCAGTTGCTTGTCCATTGCCAAATATGATCTGCATCTCTTTGTAGTAATGAATAGGCTTGTTAAGGTACTCATCATCCTTGGGGTGGTCCTACAACAACAGAAAATTCAGATTAGTTTCAATTTGACATGGTGTGGTATACAAAGACATGAAACAAGACAGCACAATAAGGATCATGGCTAGGCAGTACCTTGATGTGCCCATTGTAGTGGTCTTCATCAAGAACAATGATGCTATTATCATCATCCCATAAAGCACCACTAAGCTCCCTCAGCTTGGAGATCCTAACCCATTTCTGTCTCCACTTTCTCAGATGGTTGTAGATTTGTGTACCAGAGACATCATTGCCACTGAACTCCCCGAAGAGCCTTAGCAACCTGATTGAGGTGAACTTCCTTAAAGCCTTTGTCGGTTCTCACACCGGTTGAGATCACCGGCACATGCGGCGAAGGACAAAGCCAGACATTGCATCTGTCCACCTCATAGCAGCCCTTTGAGCAGCCCCAGCAGCTCCACCAGCCACTCCACCACCAGCCCCACCAGCCACTCCACCACCAGCCCCACCAGCCCCAGCACCACTAGCTGCCCCAGCAGCCCTAGTAGCCCCACCAGTAGCCACTCCACCACCAAAGCAGCCCGGCATGCACACCATCACCAAAGCGGCCCAAAGAGCAGACCCGCACCCGGCAAAAGAAGCCAAAGACCATCAATCCCGGGGAACACAAGCTCATCAGGTGCCATCAAGTCCTCAGCCATCCCCTAATTCATGTGCCACATGCCACTCATATTTTAATACGAAAAAGTAATCATCATTGCACATGTCTCACACTTAATAAAAATAGATGAAAACAAACATCATTGCACATTGTCTGCTGCCTCAGTTAATTTAGGAATAGATGCAAAATAAACATCACAGCACATGTCTGCAGCCTCAGTATATTTAAAAAATACATGACATAAACATCACAGCACATGTCTGCAACCTTAGTACTACAATAATATCATCAAGTAATCATCATTGCTCATGTCCCAAGGCTCAGTAGTAGTATAATTTAAAAAACATCATCATTGCACATGTTCAATGCCTCAGCACAAGTGTAATATCAGAAAAAAAATCATCATTGCACATGTTCAATGCCTCAGCACAAGTGTAATATCGAAAAAAATCATCATTGCACATGTTCAATGCCTCAAAGACAAGTGTAATATCGAAAATAAATCATCATTGCAGATGTTCAGTGCCTGAGTTCACATAACAGGGTAGGTTCAACATAAAAAGTGATAGTACAATAATCATTAAAACAACAAGGACACACTAAATGTGAGAGTTTCCCCTGTTTGCCCACATATGATTAGCCCACTCATCCCTTGTGTGAGCCCAAGCAGCATTGTCATCTTGGTGCTCAGCATGGCCTCCACTAGCATTGTTGTTGGGCACCCAAGAGAACTCAGCAGGAACTATCTCATCAACCCCATGCCCAAGAATCCAGTTATGCAAAATACAACAAGCAAGTACTAACTTAACTTGTGTCTTGTAGGGATGAAAGGGTTTATTGTCAATGATAAGGAAACGGTTCTTTAAAGCCCCAAAAGCCCTTTCAACACTAACTCTCAAACTGGAATGCCTCAAATTAAACAATTCTCTTGGGTTGGTGGGGTAGTTCCTAGCACCATACTCTTTCAGATGGTACCTAGTGCCACGATAAGGAGGAAGAAATCCAGGACGACAAGCATATCCAGCATCTACTAGGTAGAATTTTCCTAAAACAAGGACACACATGTATTAGGTTCACGGTTATACATGTTCATATTTTAAGTATGTACCCAATGTAATTTATTACCTGCTGGAACCTTTAACCCATCGTCCCTCTCTAGTGCATCAGCAAGGATGGTAGCATCATGTGCTGACCCCTCCCATCCAGCCAACACATAGGTAAATTTTAAATCAAAGTCAACAGCAGCAAGAACATTTTGTGTGGGGTAGTGCTTCCTACCCCTAAATGTTGCTTGTATCTTGGCTGGCACTCTAACATAAATATGAGTTCCATCTATTGCACCAATACAATCCTACATGAACACCCATCATATATGTGTTACATATATGCATTGAAAATATGCACCAAAAACCTACAAATTGTATGCCTTTTTCATTACCTTAAAATATGGGTACCATCTTGGGCTGTTGCTTATCTTAAGTGGTGTGTCATTAGATGGGGCTTTAATCATGTCCTGCCTTAGTTCTCCAATAGCATACAAGACATCTTTGAAATGTCTATGCACTGTCTCTATAGACCTCCTCCAGTTTTGTTTAATGACTCTAAAGCGTTGGTTATGACCAACAATATGAAGAAACATAGCTACTTGCTCTTCTACACAGCTATGCAAGTTATCACTGAGCAAGTTCCTTTGTCTAAGCAAGTCGCATAGCTTGAAAAAAGGTGCTCTTCTCATACGAAGCATGTTAACACACTCTATGTCATCACAGTTATAAATTCTATTCAAGTTTCTTTGCCTTTCTTCATCCATGATGCTCAAAGGACCATAAGTGATCCGAGGCCGTGATTGCCGTAGCATTCTAAGCCTAGTGAACAACAAAGCATACATAGCCGTGATAAGAGCAAATGGCCCGAGCAATCAACAATCGTTCTTTGTTCCTCGAAAGCCATCTAACAAAAGAAGACAAGTGCAATGACTACCACGAAACACAAAGAAGGAATGGCAAACACAAAGAACACGGTTGTAAATTAGGGTATATTTTATTTCTGGATAATGTAAGCAACAAGCAAGGCCCGGAATAAGTGCTCGATTAGCATTAAACATGTGCTCGATTAGCTTAAAAACATCAATGGCATTGAACAAGTGCTCGATTAATTTTAAAGTATCATTGACATTGAACAAGTGCTCGATTTATTTCACAAAATCATGAAAAGCGGGACAACTTATCATTGGCATTGAACAAAGCAAAATTTCGGACTAAAACAATATCATCATTGACTTGGACATGAGCTCGAAATGTATTTACGTCACGCATCTAGATAAAGACAGACAAGACCGATATCATCCAAAAAGTACTACCGCTTTATCGTAATAAGAGGGAGGGTTGGAGAGAGGAAGAATTGATTATACCGAACAAGCGTTGGTAGCACCACAATCAAAAGCGGTCGGCAAACAAAGAACGACAGATCTGGTGTTCCTGCACCAAGATGTGGCAGAACCTTCTAAATTATATGGCCCACAAGCACCTGACATTGTCCCTAAGACCTCTGTCACCATACTTGTGTACCACATAACTTAAAAGTTCTGTCGGGTGAAACCCCCGATGACACCACGATCCTCCGGATCAACTTCTTCTGAGAGATACTGCATATTACAACCGTTTTTATTCAAATACAACAGTAGTAGCGGAAGATTTATAAAAAAAGATTACAATATTTGATCGAGTTTGATTAAACAAAACTTAACTGTGATTGCGGAAGCAAGAAGAGAACTTTGTAGAAGGAAGATATTCGATCATGCCAAGCCCACTTGGTATGACCGGGTTAGCTTCACTAGTCAACACCGCAATGGGGGTCAAACAAACCCCGAGTACAAAAGTACTCCGCAAGACTTACCCGACGAAAAAAAGGGGGAGAAGACTCAGAATGCTTTGGTTGATAGGAATCAAGGTAAGGCTTTAGCAAGAATCAAAGACACCTTTGCGTAAAAAGCGACTAAGCCAATCCTTACTTTACTACATCAATCACTTATCAACCATGTATCGGATTCAAAACTTTCCATCATCAACTTCCATTATTACTACGATGCTTTGGTGCAAGGATCACGGCTCCCATATCATGGAGCACCCACGGCGATTCGAATCGCTTTATATACCCAAATGGGGCTTCCTAGCCACACGATGTATGCGAGGACCGAACATCTTACATACATCAACTCACGCTTGCATTTCTCCACACCAGAACGGATCCTAGCCACGAGAGTACAGTACACCACCTTCCTACGCCGTCAGTCACAACCGTCGACGGGTGCACTCGTAGTGTGGGTACACGCTACTTCCGTCCCCGGTGTCCGTTCTCGTATGGATCATACAAGGGAGCTTACCGCCATTAGCATGTGACTAGTACTATCCAATAACCTCATGATCCAAGGGCCAAGGCAACGAACGGTGCTTAACCGACTCACAAGTGGACGACACTACACCAGGGCACTAGCCCTTCCTGGTGCAAGTCACTCCACCCGGTCTCAATTTAATCATCATCATGCTCTTGTGGTGTATCCTTGACCCCGTCGGAACAAGGATAGACGACAAGCAACATCGAGTTTTTAAATAAATTCCCTTCGGGGAGTATTGTTATCACCTTTTGAAAACAATTTATCAAAACCTACACTAGTAGCAAGGCTAAGCGCAACTAAGCATTTCGAAATCAAAACATGTGTACAGGGTAATGTAACAAGGTACGATAAATGCATCCAAGTAGGATAGCACACAACTCCTACACCTAATGCATCACATCATCAACATACGATATAAAAGATTTTCGAAATACAAGGAAGGGTCTGAATGCATCCGGGGCTTGCCTTGGGGCTCGACGAAGTTAGGTTTATCGATGGCACTGTCGAGATCCGGACCAACCTTGTCACGCCGAACACCTTCTTCAGATGGCACGGCTACACGATTGAGATGCATGATTACAATGCAGTAATAAAAGGAGCATGCGATAATGATGCAACGATTGTTAACCTATCTTGAGTACAACTTTCCTTCACGGTAAGGTTGTACTATGAAGGTATAACTAGCGTCGACGACGACGGACTAACGATCTTGCCAATCAACATAAAATGCCGAAGGTCATTAGGGTTAATGACCTAGGGTCATCACTTAATCCCAAAATCAAGCAACACTAACAGTGATTAAAGGTGATTACTAATTTATTGACCATTTTTACAGTCGTTGAAAGCCGCTAATTAACTTGCTAATTGGGAATTAACTTAACCCTAATTAATTAAAGAATTACTAATTAAACATGATTAATTAAGGAATTAATTAAGCCTAATACAAAACTTAATCAAAACAGGATCAAACTTCATAATTAAGATCATCATCACCTAATTAGCACACAAAACAAATTTCATAATTTTTGGACTTATATTTTAATTATTAAAAATCATGGAAGTTGTATTTATTAATTTAAAGGAGCAATTTTCATTGCAACCAACAGTTACTGAAAAACAAAGTTAGTATTTTTCATTGACAGAGCATCACTCAAGGAATCCAGAACATATTTTTGCATAATTTTATTTGCCCAAAAGAAATTATGACAAAAAGATGAAACTCAGCATTTGAAATTAAATTTGGAAAAAGAAAAACATCTTTCTCTCCCCCATTGGGCTCTTTGTGCGGCCTGGTCCAGCCCAGCAGCGGCCCAGCCAGCCCGCGAGTGCTGCCGCGCCTCTCCTCCTTCTCTCTCTCTCGGCAGGGGGCGGGGTGTCGGCTCCTCTCTCTCCCTTTCTTTCTCTCGGCCGGATGGGATGGCGGGCGGTTGATGGCGGTCCTCGCCGTCGGTGACCCTTCCGACGAACTAATCGCACCAACGTGTTCCCTCATTACCCCGACCTCAACGAGCTGCTATACGACTCTGCGCCTCACCGAGCACGCGTGGCGGTGGCCGCAATGCTTTCGGACATGACGGAGGCTTCGGCCCGGCTAGGCGGCGTTCAGCCCAGAAGCACCGCTTACAACGACGCAACCAACATCCTAAAGAGTATCGAGCTCACCGAGAGTTTACAACACGGTGATGTCGAGACTGGAACGAACGGAGAGAAGGGAGTCGATGGTGATGGCGGTTGCGGCGGCGTGAACCGAGGAGGACGGTGGCGTTCCGGCGTGTCCCGGCCTCGGCTACGAAGAAATTTGAGCCGACCACGATCAATAGGATTGGGCGAAGCTAAGACGAAAGAAAAGGAGACATGACCTGCTCTGAGTCGCTACTGCCCCGCGAAGCTCACGGCGGCGGTCCACCGCCACCGTGGGGAAGATGACGGCCAACCGAATGAATTGGGCGATATCAAAGACGTGGTTTGGTTCAAAAGCAACAAGAATAACTAACTTGGGAACTCTCTCAGGCGAGCAATTGGACGGTGATGGCGTGGTGATGGAGAATTTTGACGGTGAATGATTGACGGCCGACGGTGACAGAGAAGGAGGAAGAGGAGAAAAGGGCGGCCGGCCGAGCTTTTATAGGGCAAGGATGCGTCGTCGAGGTGGCCGAGGCTTCACGACCCCCGCCCAGTGGTTGGTTGCGCGTGAAACCGGCGACGCCGCGAGAAAAGCCACGGCGGCCGGCGGCAGCAGTGCCCGGCATGGGCAGAGAAGAAGAGAAAGAAGGATTCCCCCCCGGTTACTGTAGCACAGTGCCACCTCACCTTTTCCCTTTTCAAATTACTCCCAACTTTTGAATAAAAGATGAAAATCTCCTAAAATACAGATTGCACAAAATTTATTGCTCTACAACTTTCATTAAGGAAGTTCAGTCATATTCCAAATAAATTTTGAATTTGCATTTCAAATTTGAAATTAGGGCAAAAGCCCTACTTTTGGGGATTTAAAATTACTTTCAAATTTTGAATAAAAGATGAAAATCTCCAAAAATAAAAGTTGTTTTATTTCTCAATATCTACAACTTTCATTTAGGAAGTTTTTCCTGAAACCAAATAATTTTTGAATTGAAGTTTAAAACTTAAAAGGGGACATTTTCTAATTCAAATAACTTTTGAAATTAGTTCAAATTTTATTCAAAAACTTGAAAAATTTTGTATACCAAAATTGTAGAGCTCAAAGAGATGCACAAACTGTATTTTTGGAGTTTTCCCAAATTTTGAATATTTGGAGGTGAAATTGAAAAGGGGCACAAACACTTTGAAAATCTCCCTTTTTGAAAGGTTTTTCAAATTGAGACTTTGGGCAATTCATTAATGATGTTGTGGCACTTTTCAAACTCAACCAATGGCACTCTTTTAAAGTACGAACTTCATACTTTGAAATGGTGCCAATGGTTAGCAACTTTTATTTACAAAATTAATTATGGTTAGCTCACCAAAATTGAAAATGAAATTCGAATTCCAACACTTAACCAACTAGGGTTAGGGTTTGGGATTCGGATTCCGAATTCAATTTTGATTCTTGCTTTCGCATCATTTGACTTATAAAACTTAGTTAGGGTGTGAGTTAGGGTTAGCCAAACACTTGTACACACCAAGGTTGCTTTTATTTGGTTGCTTTTATAAACAAAAGTAAAATTGTGAAGAAGGTTTAATGACATGCACATACGCATACGATATGAAAGAGCTCAACCAATCCTAAAATTAAATAAATTCACTTTGGTTGTTTGCATTTACGTTCTCTAATTATGAATGCTTATGCAATGATGATGATGACATGGCAGGTTTAGGCTAACGTAACACCGGGGTGTTACATTATATCCCATTTTAACAGGAATCTCGTCCCGAGATTCAAGGGTTTAAGGTTAAGTAATGGAAAAGGAAATGTATCAAGTATATGGACTTGTAAGAAATTCATAAAACAATAAGGTTTGGGTTGGCCTATTAAAATCAAGAGATAGCTATTGGTGGTGAGAGTATCTACAGGAACTACATATATAGGGATTAGAGAAAAGAATACAATAATAGTGGGTTACCCTGTATCAGGAACACCGACTATGCTAGTAGTGCCCTCTAGGAAATCCTAGTTTCCAGACACAGTAGCATAGTCACGGGTCGAGATACCAGTATAACGCACTATTGCAGTATCTCCAATATAAGGCATATTGAAGTGACAAGGTCAATAAAGTATCATGTGTCAAGATTAAAGAGGTCAAGGTGACACATTAGAAAAGACCCAAAAAGGGTAGGGTTTGAGTAATGGAAAAGGAAACGTGTCAAGCACATTAAGTTTCAAAAGCCTCACAGGGCAAGAAAGTTGGTTTCTGGGGTACGATCAAGATTAATATATGGTTGCAAGGCTAGAGGTAAATAAATTTCGGATACGCAAGAACAAGTTTAGTATATACAAGGAGTTGGGATTTCGAAGAATGATCCCAAGGGAGCACCTTAATGGCGGAATATGATGAAGGATAATCATTGATCTCAATACAAACGAGCACCCAGCAGTAACTCATGTGGTCTGCGGCACACACGAGAGACCCCTGTGTTTCGACGCTTTATCGAGATCGTGGATCATGGTACCATCGCAAAGCACCATTTCGGTAACTCCCGCATGAAATATGTCGAAATGATGAGGTCAAGGAAAATTAGCGTGTGTCATTATTAGAAAGACCAAGATAAGACACATGCATAGACGAGGAAATCAAAGTTACCTTCGGTGTATTTGCTAAGCAAAAGTCCCTTAGCAAATCGAGATATAGGACGAGATCAGTGGGATCTGAATAGCTATGCAATCAATAGCTATTGTTGGATTAAAGAAGGACATGTTACCTTTATCTTATATGATATGTATGATGCATGCTCGTCCTATACGTCTTCACGACGTTAGTCAGCACACCGCTCACAACTCACTATAGGGCAATACTTTACACATTAGTCTTGCGAGAATGAGACAGGATACCTGGGAAAGCTCTCGGCAAGGCATTGTTGATGAAGTTGCCTCCTCATTGGATTTCCTCGAGAAGACTCGGAGACTCCTCAAAGTTGTTGTTCGGGGTTTTTCAAAAGTCTTCTCGACGGCTTGCAACAACTTTAGAAAAGATCGTAAGGCAAGTTTTACTTTGTTTTGTCAAAAACTTTTAATTGTAAATTTATTTTGAAGTTTTTCGCAAAAATAATACTACAAGTATCTTTGTAAGAATCGCTCGATACCATTCTCGATACCATTCTCGTGGCGTAACCTTCTAAATTATATGGCCCACAAGCACCGACATTGTCCCTAAGACCTCTGTCGCCATACTTGTGTACCACATAACTTAAAAGTTACTGTCGGGTGAAACCCCGATGACACCACGATCCTCCAGGATCAACTTCTTACGTAGATACTGCAGTATTACAACCGTTTTTATTCAAATACAACAGAGTAGCGGAAGATTTATAAAAAGAAGATTACAATATTTGATCGAGTTTGATTAAACAAAACTTAACCGTGATTGCGGAAGCAAGAAGAGAACTTTGTAGAAGGAAGATATTCGATCATGCCAAGCCCACACGGTATGACCCAAGTTAGCTTCACTAGTCAACACCGCAATGGGGGTCAAACAAACCCCGAGTACAAAAGTACTCCGCAAGACTTACCCGACGAAAAAGAGGGGAGAAGACTTCGGGAATGCTTTGGTTGATAGGAATCAAGGTAAGGCTTTAGCAAGAATCAAAGACACCTTTGCGTAAAAAGCGACTAAGCCAATCCTTACTTTACTACATCAATCACTTATCAACCATGTATCGGATTCAAAACTTTCCATCATCAACTTCCATTATTACTACGATCTTTGGTGCAAGGATCACGGCTCCCATATCATGGAGCACACGGCGATTCGAATCGCTTTATATACCCAAATTGGGCTTCCTAGCCACACGATGTATGCAGGACCGAACATCTTACATACATCAACTCACGCTTGCATTTCTCCACACCAGAACGGATCCTAGCCACGAGAGTACAGTACACCACCTTCCTACGCCGTCAGTCACAACCGTCGACGGGTGCACTCGTAGTGTGGGTACACGCTACTTCCCGTCCCGGTGTCCGTTCTCGTATGGATCATACAAGGGAGCTTACCGCCATTAGCATGTGACTAGTACTATCCAATAACCTCATGATCCAAGGGCCAAGGCAACGAACGGTGCTTAACCGACTCACAAGTGGGCGACACTACACCCGGGGCACTAGCCCTTCCCCGGTGCAAGTCACTCCACCCGGTCTCAATTTAATCATCATCATGCTCTTGTGGTGTATCCTTGACCCCGTCGAACAAGGATAGACGACAAGCAACATCGAGTTTTAAATAAATTCCCTTCGGGGAGTATTGTTATCACCTTTTGAAAACAATTTATCAAAACCTACACTAGTAGCAAGGCTAAGCGCAACTAAGCATTTCGAAATCAAAACAGGTGTACAGGGTAATGTAACAAGGTACGATAAATGCATCCAAGTAGGATAGCACACAACTCCTACACCTAATGCATCACATCATCAACATACGATATAAAAAGATTTTCGAAATACAAGGAAGGGTCTGAATGCATCCGGGGCTTGCCTTGGGGCTCGGCGGTTAGGTTTATCGATGGCAATGTCGAGATCCGGACCAACCTTGTCACGCCGAACACCTTCTTCGATGGCACGGCTACACGATTGAGATGCATGATTACAATGCAGTAATAAAAGGAGCATGCGATAATGATGCAACGATTGTTAACCTATCTTGAGTACAACTTTCCTTCACGGTAAGGTTGTACTATGAAGGTATAACTAGCGTCGACGACGACGGACTAACGATGCGCAATCAACATAAAATGCCGAAGGTCATTAGGGTTAATGACCTAGGGTCATCACTTAATCCCAAAATCAAGCAACACTAACAGTGATTAAAGGTGATTACTAATTTATTGACCATTTTTACAGTCGTTGAAAGCCGCTAATTAACTTGCTAATTGGGAATTAACTTAACCCTAATTAATTAAAGAATTACTAATTAAACATGATTAATTAAGGAATTAATTAAGCCTAATACAAAACTTAATCAAAACAGGATCAAACTTCATAATTAAGATCATCATCACCTAATTAGCACACAAAACAAATTTCATAATTTTTGGACTTATATTTTAATTATTAAAAATCATGGAAGTTGTATTTATTAATTTAAAGGAGCAATTTTCATTGCAACCAACAGTTACTGAAAAACAAAGTTAGTATTTTTCATTGACAGAGCATCACTCAAGGAATCCAGAACATATTTTTGCATAATTTTATTTGCCCAAAAGAAATTATGACAAAAAGATGAAACTCAAAGATTTGAAATTAAATTTGGAAAAAGAAAAACATCTTTCTCTCCCATTTGGGCTACTTTGGCGGCTGGTCCAGCCCAAAGAAGGCCCGGCCAGCCAGCCCGCGAGTGCTGCCGCGCCTCTCCTCCTTCTCTCTCTCACTGACAGGGGGGCCGGGGTGTCAGCTCCTCCTCTCTCCCTTTCTTTCTCTCTGGCCGATGGGATGGCGGCGGCGGTTGACGGCGGTCCTCGCCGTCGGTGACCCTTCCGACGAACTAATCGCACCAACGTGTTCCCCTCATTACCCCGACCTCAACGAGCTGCTATACGACTCCTGCGCCTCACCGGAGCACGCGTGGCGGTGGCCGCAGCGGCTCGGACATGACGGAGCTCGCCGGCTAGACGGCGTTCAGCCCAGAGCACTGCTTACAACGACGCAACCAACATCCTAAAGAGTATCAGGAGCTCACCGAGAGTTTACAACACGGTGATGTCGAGACTGGAACGAACGGAGAGAAGGGAGTCGATGGTGATGGCGGTTGCGGCGGCGTGAACCGAGGAGGACGGTGGCGTTCCGGCGTGTCCCGGCCTCGGCTACGAAGAAATTTGAGCCGACCACGATCAATAGGATTGGGCGAAGCTAAGACGAAAAGAAAAGGAGACATGACCTGCTCTGAGTCGCGGCTGCCCGGGCGAAGCTCACGGCGGGCGGTCCACCGCCGGCCGTGGGGAAAGATGACGCCAACCGAATGAATTGGGCGATATCAAAGACCGTGGTTTGGTTCAAAAAGCAAATAAGAACTAACTTGCGGAACTCTCTCTGCGAGCAATTGGACGGTGATGGCGTGGTGATGGAGAATTTTGACGGTGAATGATTGACGGCCGACGGTGATGTAGAAGGAGGAAGAGGAGAAAAGGGGCGGCCGGCCGAGCTTTTATAGGGCAAGGATGCGTCGTCGAGGTGGCCGGAGGCTTCACGACCCCGCCTGTGGTTGGTTGCGCGTGAAACCGGCGACGCCGCGAAAAAGCCACGGCGTCGGCGGCAAAGCAGTGCCGGCATGGGCGAGAGAAGAAGAGAAAGAAGGATTCCCCCCCGGTTCTTGTAAGCACGGTGCCACCTCACCTTTTCCCTTTTCAAATTACTCCCAACTTTTGAATAAAAGATGAAAATCTCCTAAAATACAGATTGCACAAAAAATTTATTGCTCTACAACTTTCATTAAGGAAGTTCAGTCATATTCCAAATAAATTTTGAATTTGCATTTCAAATTTGAAATTAGGGCAAAAAGCCCTACTTTTGGGGGATTTAAAATTACTTTCAAATTTTGAATAAAAGATGAAAATCTCCAAAAATAAAAGTTGTTTTATTTCTCAATATCTACAACTTTCATTTAGGAAGTTTTTCCTGAAACCAAATAATTTTTGAATTGAAGTTTAAAACTTAAAAGGGGACATTTTCCAATTCAAATAACTTTTGAAATTAGTTCAAATTTTATTCAAAAACTTGAAAAATTTTGTATACCAAAGTTGTAGAGCTCAAAGAGATGCACAAACTGTATTTTTGGAGTTTTCCCAAATTTTGAATATTTGGAGGTGAAATTGAAAAGGGGCACAAACACTTTGAAAATCTCCCTTTTTGAAAGGTTTTTCAAATTGAGACTTTGGGCAATTCATTAATGATGTTGTGGCACTTTTCAAACTCAACCAATGGCACTCTTTTAAAGTACAAACTTCATACTTTGAAATGGTGCCAATGGTTAGCAACTTTTATTTACAAAATTAATTATGGTTAGCTCACCAAAATTGAAAATGAAATTCGAATTCCAACACTTAACCAACTAGGGTTAGGGTTTGGGATTCGGATTCAAATTCAATTTTGATTCTTGCTTTCGCATCATTTGACTTATAAAACTTAGTTAGGGTGTGAGTTAGGGTTAGCCAAACACTTGTACACACCAAGGTTGCTTTTATTTGGTTGCTTTTATAAACAAAAGTAAAATTGTGAAGAAGGTTTAATGACATGCACATACGCATACGATATGAAAGAGCTCAACCAATCCTAAAATTAAATAAATTCACTTTGGTTGTTTGCATTTACGTTCTCTAATTATGAATGCTTATGCAATGATGATGATGACATGGCAGGTTTAGGCTAACGTAACACCGGGGGTGTTACACAAGATTCATAAGAAAAAAATTAGGGTTCCTTCCATTTTCCAAGAACTTGAGATTAAATCGAGAGGGGAAGAAGGGGAACTAAATCCACTTGCCTCAGTGCAGAACTTAGATCCAAAGCGCCTGCAACAAAAAAAGCACGAAAGGGGATTAGGATGCCATGAATCGATGCATATCGGTGGGGGAAAAAAAAAAAGGAGAGAGGAGAGGAGCACCTCGATGCTTGCTAGAGATGAGCGAATGGTGAGGAACCGAGAAGGGGAGACGGCGGGGAGGGGGGATATATACGCGGTGAATGGCGCGAAACCGAGAGGTAACCCTAGCGAGATGGCGCGAGCTCGCGGCGGCCAAATTTTCGCCGCCCATGCACTCGCCTTTGCGGCCACTGCCCGCTCCGGGGGGAACGCCGACTCCCACGTTTCCGCGGGGCCTAGCCGAGGGGGCGGTCCTGCACGAGCGGAGCCAGGCTGCGAGGCTTCTCCAGGATACCAAACAGGCGGCTTTTGCATCCCGTGGGCCTGGTTCAACCCCTGCACAGGTAACCAAACACGCCTTTTGTTAGAATATGTAACATGCATGATTGTAATTGTGATCGTGTACACCAAAGATAGAAAAGGCTAGGAGATATGGTAGTTAGCTATTGTAAAGGAAAGAAATAGTTTGTTGCTATTTTATCTCCTCAATTATCTCCCCGGCCATTCATCTAGGTGTAACATCCCCTATGTAAGCCACGGCTGGGGCTTTTCCAGCCATTCAGTCAATCAACACGCAACACGCCCGTCTACGGCGTTTCCACCTTCCAAGCGCCTCTGAAACTCGCACATGGTAATCAGAGCCTAGGGTTCCATGGCGACGAGTTCAAGCATCTCCACCAATCCCTTCTTCGGTTTCCAAGTGACCGAGAAGTTATCCAAGACCAATCATGCGCTATGGAAAGCGCAGATCCTCGCCGCCATCCGCGGTGCTCGCTACGAGGGGCACATCAACGGCAAGACCGAGGCCCCTGATGCTGAGTTCGTCGAGAAGAAGGCGGACGGCACGACCGTCACCAATCCGAACCCTGCGTTTGAGACATGGTATGCTCGGGATCAACAGATCCTCGGGCTCATTCTCTCAAACGTTGGGAAGGAAGTTCAGGCGCAGATCGTCGCTGCCGAGACGGCAGCACAAGCATGGTCGGCCGTGGAGAAAATGTACTCCGCGCAGACTCGCGCCAAGACAATGAATGTGAGGCTTGCCCTCGCCACTACGAAGAAAGGTACCATGTCGATCACAGATTATGTTGCCAAGATGAAAGGTTTTGCAGACGAAATGGCTGCTGTCGGCAAGGCCCTAGATGATGAAGAACTGGTGGCGCACATCTGCAATGGCCTTGATGCTGATTACAATCCAGTTGTGACCTCGGTCACAGCTAGATTGGATCCCATCTCGATCCCTGAGCTTTATTCACAATTGCTCAGTTTCGAGACCAGACTGGAGCTGCAAGATGGTGGCTCCTATGCCCACGTGGCGAACCGTGGGCGTGGCAATGGCAGCCGTGGCTCGGGCAATTCCCGTGGCCGTGGTCAGCGTGGGCGCGGCCAGGTGCGTGGCCGAGGAAACGGCCCACCGAAGCAACGCAATGGAGGGCGGCCACCACGATCTGATGCAGCGAGTGGGTCTGATGACCTGCCGCTCTGTCAGATCTGCTTCAAGACAGGCCACAGGGCGTCCAAGTGCTGGCATCGGTACGATGAAAACTACGTCCCAGAAGAGCGCCACATCAACGCCGCCATCGCCATGAACGCCTACAATGTCGACACCAACTGGTACACCGACACGGGAGCAACAGATCATGTCACAAGTGAACTAAACAAACTGACGATGAGGGAGAAGTATCATGGGAATGATCAGATCCACACCGCCTCTGGTTCAGGTATGGAAATTAAACACGTTGGTCATATTACTGTTCCAACTCAATCCCGTAGCTTACATCTAAACAATGTCCTTCATGTTCCTAAAGCTGCTAAAAATCTAGTCTCCGTTCATCGTCTTACCAAAGATAACTCTGCATTTATTGAGTTTCATCCTGATTTTTTTCTTATCAAGGATCAGGCTACGAGGAACACGATTCTTAGGGGACCATGTCGTCGTGGATTGTATCCCCTTCCTGCCGATTCTTCAGTCAAGCAGGCGAATGCTGTTGACAAACCAACCGTGTCTAAATGGCACAATCGCCTAGGCCATCCCTCGCTCCCTATTGTTACCAAGGTCATAGACAGTAATAATCTCTCGTGTTCCTCCGTGTCCAATAAAAAATCAGTTTGTGATGCTTGCCAGCAAGCAAAGAGTCATCAGCTACCTTACAGTAGATCTGTTAGCTCAACTAGTTTTCCTTTGGAACTTGTTCATTCAGATGTTTGGGGTCCTGCAGTTGAATCTGTTGGCGTAAAAACGCTACTATGTTAGCTTTGTTGATGATTTCAGTCGTTTTACGTGGATTTATTTCCTTAAATATAAATCTGAAGTTTTCCAAAAGTTCCATGAATTCCAAAAATGGTTGAGCGACAATTTGATAGAAAAATTCTTGCTATGCAAACTGATTGGGGCGGGGAATATAAAAAATTAAATAGTTTCTTTTCCCAAGTCGGCATTATTCATCATGTATCATGTCCTCATGCTCATCAACAAAATGGGGTCATTGAACGTAAACATCGACACATAGTCGAGGTTGGGTTATCCCTTCTAGCTCATGCCTCAATGCCCTTGAAATTTTGGGATGAGGCTTTTATGGCGGCCACGTTTCTTATAAATCGTTTGCCTAGCAAAGTCATCGATAATCAAACGCCCTTTGAGCGTTTACTCCAACAAAAACCAGACTACCTTTCTCTTCGCACCTTTGGTTGTGCATGTTGGCCCAATCTCCGACCCTACAATCGTCACAAACTTGAACTTCGTTCTAAGCAGTGTGCCTTCCTTGGTTATAGCAACCTTCACAAGGGCTATAAGTGTCTTGATATTCAATCCGGGCGCGTATATATTTCACGAGATGTCATCTTTGATGAAGAAGTTTTCCCTTTCTCTACGCTTCACCCCAATGCCGGTGCCCGTCTCCGTGCTGAAATTGCACTTCTTCCATCCGGTCTTGTGCCTTTTCTTGAGACGGAACAGTTAGATGATCACGTGTTTGATTTCACTAACCAAACTACTAACGGTGAGCATGCAGCATGTGACAACAGGGGGAGCTCCTTGTCTCCCAGCACGGAACCTGAGGAGGATCCGGCGTCCTCTCCTACTAATACTGCAAGTGCCAGTACCATCCCTGCCACTGTCTCGGAGACACCCCCGGTGGACGCTACGTCGCACCAACCGAGCGAGGCCATGCATCCTGCTGTGCCGGCCCCGACGCTCCACCCTGTTGCAGGCACGGGGGGAATAGATGCTGCCACCGACAGCTCTGCTGCTGCGGATGGCACCTCTGCGCCTGCATCAGGTGATGCTGCGACTGCCACTGAGACTCCACCTGGACCAAGAACACGGCTCCGTGATGGTATTCGCAAACCGAAAGTCTATACAGACGGCACGGTCAGGTATGGATGTTTCACAGCATCTGATGAACCGCAGTCCCTTGTTGAAGCTCTGAATAGTAGAGATTGGAAATTAGCTATGGATGCAGAATATAATGCTTTGATTGATAATAAAACTTGGCACTTAGTTCCACCAAAGAGAGGTATCAATGTCATTGACTGTAAATGGGTATATAAAGTCAAACGGAAATCTGATGGGAGTTTGGATAGATACAAAGCCAGGCTAGTAGCAAAGGGATTTAGACAACGTTATGGTATTGATTATGAGGATACTTTCAGCCCAGTTGTGAAACCAGCTACTATCAGAACTATTTTGTCTGTTGCTGTCTCTAGAGGGTGGAGCCTACGTCAATTAGATGTCCAAAATGCCTTTCTCCATGGGTATCTAGAAGAAGATGTGTATATGAAACAACCACCTGGTTATGAAGACAAGTCAAAGAGTGAGTACATCTGCAAGCTTGACAAGGCATTATATGGACTTAAACAAGCACCAAGAGCGTGGCATTCACGGCTGAGTAGTAAGTTGTGTCAGTTGGGCTTTAAAGCATCAAAGGCTGATACATCTCTATTTTATTATAACAAAGGATCTGTCACTATATATGTTCTTATTTATGTTGATGACATAATTGTTGCTAGCTCCACTCAGGAAGCCACAGCATGCCTGTTGCAGGATTTGAGGAAGGAATTTGCTCTCAAAGATCTAGGAGATCTACACTTCTTCCTTGGTATAGAGGTAAGGAAGATAAATAATGGCATTCTGTTGACACAAGGAAAATATGCTAGAGAACTGTTGCAGCGTGCAAACATGATGGAGTGCAAACCAGTTAGCTCACCATTGTCCACCTCGGAAAAATTGTCTGCTCATGAAGGTGATCCTCTTGGGCCCAAAGATGCTACTGCATACAGGAGCATTGTAGGAGGTCTACAATATTTAACCTTGACTCGGCCAGATATTTCTTTTGCTGTGAATAAAGTTTGCCAATATTTGCATGCACCTACTACTATCCACTGGGCTACAGTAAAGAGAATACTGAGGTATCTCAAACACACTATGGAGATTGGACTCAAAATTTGTAAGTCACCTTCTCTTCTTGTAAGTGCATTTTCAGATGCAGACTGGGCAGGAGATCAAGATGACAGGCGGTCAACTGGAGGTTTTGCCGTGTTCTTGGGATCTAATCTCATTTCTTGGAGTGCTAGGAAGCAAACTACAGTGTCAAGATCAAGCACAGAAGCTGAATACAAAGCAGTTGCTAATGCCACTGCAGAGGTAATGTGGATACAAACCTTGCTATATGAGTTGGGTATTCAGGCACCAAGAAAGGCAAAATTGTGGTGTGACAATATTGGAGCTAAGTATCTTTCAGCAAACCCCGTTTTTCATGCTAGAACAAAACACATAGAGGTGGATTATCATTTTGTTCGTGAACGAGTAGCAAAAAGGCTACTTGATATTGAATACATTTCTACAAGAGATCAAATTGCAGATGGCTTTACCAAGCCACTGGCTGTGCGGAACTTGGAGATGTTCAAGAACAATCTCAACTTAGGAAGTTTCAATTGAGGGGGAGTGTTAGAATATGTAACATGCATGATTGTAATTGTGATCGTGTACACCAAAGATAGAAAAGGCCAGGAGATATGGTAGTTAGCTATTGTAAAGGAAAGAAATAGTTTGTTGCTATTTTATCTCCTCAATTATCTCCTGGCCATTCATCTAGGTGTAACATCCCCTATGTAAGCCACGGCTGGGGCTTTTCCAGCCATTCAGTCAATCAACACGCAACACGCCCGTCTACGGCGTTTCCACCTTCCAAGCGCCTCTGAAACTCGCACACCTTTAATGAACCCATCTTATGTAGTAGCAAAATTTGAATTACCATTAGCTAGCCATGAGAAGTACTCTTCTATAGTAGATTGAGAAACTGATGTGCAAGTATAAGCCGTCGCGCATCACCGAGAAACTTTGTTAGAGCAAAGGCAAAATTTGCACAGCTTGTATTGAAAGCTTTTAGTAACAGGTAATGCTGGGGCCTGCCTGGGTACAAGGCCATCATCGCCGAGCTAGAAATTGACAATGATGAGGACGTCGGTGGAGGCCGCCAACTCGAGCAGCCGCCTGCAAGCGGCGGGGCCGCCGGTGGAGGTGGAGCACATGCACAGCCGGCGCGCGACGTCCACCGCTTCTTGCTCGTCCACCTTGCCCCATAGGCCGTCAGAGGAAGTCGTCCATAGGCAGGGGCAGCGTGGTGGTGTCAGGCATGCTGTTGTAGCAGGAGTCTGTCAGGAAGGAAGGTAGAGCAGCAAGAGCAATGTGGCGGAACAATTGAAGCAGTCTACGACATGGAAACAATGCCGCCGCCGCGCGTGCACGCCCACTGGCCACTAGCATGGTAGGGGGAAGGGCACTCACTATCACTAGCTGTGTGTTGCGTCATCATCGACTTCACCAACTATACTCACTCCTGCTGATAGCCATCTGTAGGCACAAACGAACTAGACAGCCAGTCCCAGAGATTACTACACAAATTAGAGTAGTAGTTTGTTTAAGCATGATACGAAACTCTTTCTAAAATGAATCACTAGGATACAGTGTTTTCATGGCCCAACTTTTTTCTTTAGGCCAACGTGATGGAAAACAAATTCGGGATAAACCACACCACCCTGTCTCACGTCCGTACGAGTTTCATTGTTCAGGGCATGGTACAAAGTCCGATCCTATTATGATTTGGAACACAAAACATCATCACTGGCAAATCTCTATACCTATTGTATCCATAATAAGTTAGAACTAGATGATGGCCCCGCGCGTTGCCACGGTATCTTTTATGGAATGAACACGACAATGTAAAAAAGATTGAGATCATGAATCACATAACATATTAGTTACACCTTCCATGTACATAGATTGGGAATGATGAAAGCTTACTTAATTTGATAAATACTGTAATAGATGTATACTTGATAAATGAACTTCCAACGAAATTTGAGAAAAAGATGATGCTTGAGTAACAGAATTTGCTAAACCAAAGTTCACTGAAAACAATGGTATATGATCTGGTATACACAAATTGATATATTAGTTTCTCCTTAACGTTGATGACTAAATGCAATACCTAAATTAGAAGATAATGAAATAAAGAAGAAAAGTATAAGGCTGCTCAGCTCGCTGCCTAGGAGCAGTTCTTAAACATGCATTGTATGCTATGGACCTGACTTGCGGTCTGCAGGGCACCCTTGAGGTTGCAACTGGCAAGTCTGGTGGCTGCACTGGAACGCTCAGGCTCCAAAGCAATGGTAACATTGTTGCCATGGCTGACTTGAGGGCATCTCTTAATGAGCCATGCTAGATGGTACCATGGTAGAACTGGTAGCAACATATATAGTTTGGTGTTTAGAGTGGAAGCAAATCATTGATGTAGCAAGGACAAAGGAACGGTGGAGACTATTTGGGGGCCGGGTCCCGGCCTGTGGCTTTGTTTATATATGTAAATCATGTAGGACAACAGATTGTCTTCGATGATGTCTCATCTAATCAAGCAGGAAACTGAAGGTAATAGAAAATGATATGATATAATGAAGAAGAGGCAACGTGAGGAAGCAAAAGAGTTATGGGCATACTTGGTGGGTTTTGTTAGTGGGAAGAAGACAATGAAAAACCATCAACGATGAACAGATTTGGTTTGCAGTAGGAGTCAAATGGTTTAGACTATTTGATGATATGGATCGTTATGGGATTAGATAGAATTGGTAGTGGGGTTTAACTTTATAAGAGATATAGATAGCACCCGTTTCCTGACAAAAGGAAATGTATGACATGATCACTAAATAAATATTCCAATCACCAAATTAACCATGCAATAACATTATTACATGTTCTGTTACAATCGTTAGGATACATATTTTTTTTTTTAGAAACATAGGTATAATATAGGTATACTCAGTGACTAGTTCCGTCTTTTTTTGTAATTTAGTCTTTTTTGAAAGATTTCCACAAATATGTCCTCCTCGACCTCGGCACCGTTGGTACTGGCGCCGAGGTTGTTGGCTGGCATCGTCGTGGCACTTACGTGGCAAGGAGCTCAGCGCCACACATCTTGGCGCCGAGCTCAGCACTAATGACAACGGGGTTAGTGAACGGGATAAGGCAGTAAGACTAATTTATTGACTGACATAACGGGTCCATTTGTCAGGGACGTGAGTGCCAAGATCCACAGCGCCGAGGTGTTCGCCAGGTCAGCATCCACGCATGTGTCCACCAATATCTACGGCATTGAGGTTGGGGTCTATTTTTTTAAAAGTATTCAACTAGGGGCATATTTATGAAAATCTTTCAAAAAAGAGCAAAGTTGCAAAAAAAAAAAAAGACAATGACAAATATACTTACCCGTGAAAAGCATGTGAAAAACAAGGACTTATGAGTTTATTTAGCAATCAAGGACCTATCAGTGGGCAAGTCCAATGGTCCGTAGAGAAAAGGGATACGATGGCACACGAACTATCCTGTAGTAATGGGCTCTAATGAGGCCACATGATTATCTATCAGGATTCGGCGGCCTTCTAGTGAAGCTCAGTTCTGTATAACTAGGCCTAGACACTTTAGAGTCATTTTGGGTGACATAGTTTTAAAAAACCTAGGTGAATAGTTTTAAAAAACCTAAGTGAATACTCCGCATGTTGCCGTGGAAATTGCTTATGATTTAGAATAAAATTACTTATATAAAGAGATAAATAATTATAAATAAAGATTAAAGGATGATGTGGCACACCGATGTGAACAACTAAATGCATGATGTGTCTTGATTATAATTGCAAATGCTAATTAACCATAAATACATCTAATAGTGAAATGATGAGGTGGATAGCTTGGATGTTGAGAGAAATAGCTAATGGGGTTTAGCTTTATAAAAGTTTAAGATGTGGTATCACAAAACTATAATTTTGTAGCCAAAGATACAAAAATATGGTTTAAAGAAAAAAGAGGCCAAGAGTAAAGATTACAATTTTAACAAAGCCAAAGTTTTAAAAATTTCAAAGCTTATTGTAGTATTTTCAACAACCATAGTGTTTCTTCAATATTTTAAAAAATACTTTGTATCCAAATACAACGTGTTGTGCCACTGCGTTCATCAAAGTATTAAGTAAATTATAATGCTTTTTTTCTGAAGGGCTGAGTAAGTTACGTGGGGTCACTACACTTCCCTACATACTCGGAGAACAATACTTCCTCCATCCTAAATTACAAAATATTCGACTTTTTTTTACTTCAAATTTGACTATTTGTCTTACTCAGAAAAACTTGTGCAAATATAGTAAATTTAATTATTCTTAAAAAACTTTTATTGATAAACTAAGCCATAACAAAAGAGATGATATTTTATAATTTTTTTTGAATAAGATGAGTGGTCAAACTCGGTGTCAAAAAAAATCGAACGTCTTATAAATTGAGATGAAGGAAGTACAATTCTTGCAAAGTACCATATCAAGCCATTAACGTTTGATCAAGTTTATTAGAAAAAAAAACAATTATATTATCAAATAGATATTATTGAGTTCTCAAAAATAGTGTACTTATTTATTATCATAAATATTTATATTTTTCTTATAAATTTAGAGTTTAGATAGTTTGATTATGGGGCTTACTTCGTACAGATATTACAGTTAACTGATAGTAGAATAGTAAGAAAGGCTATGCTCCGTATCTGTCAAGCTCCATACGATTATTATTGCTTCAGTAAGTCGGAGTGAGCACGTGCACCGTACCAATTCATCCGGTATAATAATAGTCTCACGTACTACTAGGGATAACATAGCACGCCATTCAGCAAGCAAATTGGCCTTTGCTAATGGTTTGTTTATTTATCGCCAATTAACATTTTCAAGGGTAACCTTTTAACAGTTAGCCTTCATTGTTTGAGATGGGTAGCGCATATTACAGTTTTTCAATTAAAAAACTAAAAAACTACTCCCTTCATTCCAAATATTTGTCGCTTTTGATTTTCATGTCACAAATTTGACTTAATTTATAGAGAAAACGTGCAACATTTATATCTTTAAGTAAATTTATTAAAAAACTAGATTCAAAAATCTTTTCAATGATACTAATTATAATACTAATTAATAATATTTAATATTTATAAAAAATTATAGCAGTTGTTTCTCGAGAAACAAAACTGACAGATATTCTAAAAACGGGGAGTATCTTCTAGTGCACGATAATCTAGTAGAGGTCAAAAGATTTGAAACTGTGTACTAGTATTATCTCAGGATATCTACTATCTCTATTTCAAAATACTTTTTATGAAAATATTTTATATAAATCAATACTTCTAAAAATGCAAAACACCTTGAAAATATCTTTCGTACGTAATACTGGTATATGTTCCTTGAATTATACTAACACCACCGTTCCTGCCGAAAGTTGATCATATCATGTCTGTCCCAAGTGCCGAGTCCACCCAGCCCAATTGCCTAGATGGCTGCCACATGTTGGCTCATTTGATCTTTGCAACAAGCAAAATCAAAGTCACTATCTTCTCTGCCTAAGTTATTTCTATTCCAAATTAGAGCGTCCATCCAAACGTGGCGTACTCATCGGGTTGAGTAGTCAAGTATTCCTTGTCCTCTCCACTCCTGTAAATATAATAAATAATAACTCTGCCTCAGATGCATTATTGTCTTGCAATCTTTTCGTTTCGTTTTACAGTATTTTTTTTCTTGTTATTATATACTGTATGTTCTTCTTATTTGGTTGTGCTGTGACCACACAAAGAAAACCAGTACTAGCTAAAAGTACGAACCCATTTTTTTTTGTAGACCATACATGCATGATGAATGCATATGTTTTTTTTTTTTTGGATTGAAATAGTACACATTGAGGTTCCTGCTATTGGAACAAAGAAATAAAAGCTGCTTGAATCTTTTGAGATGTAGTTAGAACAATGAAACATACAACAATTTGTTAATAAATCGATGCTAACAGCGTTTGTTTCTATATATGAGGCTACATATATACGTGAGAAAACAAAACAAAACAAAAACCCCCCACACACATCATCACACAAGAACTAAATTTAGCGATTGGTTGGGCAAAGAACAATAATAATACATGTAGCACGCATCACAAGTCATCACTGTAGGCGAACACCATCACCATGTGCTTAAACAACATATGCCTTCTTTGATACAGCTCAGCTTCATTAATAAAGTCATTTTAAAGGTTTTAGAGTTGTTTTCATACAGCTTTATATCATAGGCCAAAAGAATCAAATGACTAAACTACTCTTACCCTTTTTTTTGTTTTTCCCATCTTTCTCACGGCGGTCTTCTCGGCTTCGTCCGATGTGGATGCCCGCTTAGAGCTCTGGTGTCGTACGAGACAGGCCTTGGTCCCGGCAGACGCGGAGTCTCTCCCGGAGGTCGCGGAGGCCCTCCCGCCGGCCATGTAGACGGCGACGTGAGACCTGGCAGCAGCGCAAGCCACTCACCTGGACCCCGCAAGCCATGACCCCGGTCCCAGCGGACGTGCAGGCTCTCCCGGTAACGGTGCGAGCCACACCCCTCGGTGCGGATGGCCGCGCAAGCCCTCTCGGCATCCAACAGCGGTGACGCAAGCCACGCCCTGGTGTCGGTGGACGCAGGCCCTCCAAGCGGCCACGCGCTGGCCCCGTGCTCTCCGGCGTCCGTACAAGCCTTCTTCGGGCGTCTATGTGAGCCCTCTCGTGTCCGGGTCATGCGAGCCACAGTGCGTTGGAGCTGGAAAGCAGCCACGCCCCACGCTCTCTTTCGTGAAGGGTACATATAGTTTACGGGAACAGTGGAGCCTACATGTGAAAGATAAAGATGTGATAAGCTACTTGTCGGTGTCGAGAATGGACACCAACGAGTAATCGAAAGAGAGCACACTTATCCTCGAGATGGTTTCCCCGAGTGGGCACGATGATGTATACTTTGGTTCGGGCGATTTTACCCTACGTCCAAAGGAGAGCGAGTCATGTTACTCGGGGAGCTTGTATGGGGCGGTACAAGAGGGGTCGAGAGGGGACAGGCTCCCAAGTCTTGGAGTAAGAAAGCTAGGTTCGTGGTTAAGTGTTTCGTGTGTGTAGTGTGAATCGGATGATGGACACACGTGCTCGAGGGCCCAAGTCCTCCCTTTTATAGTTCAAGGTGAGGCTCACGGGGAGAGGGCATGCGGCGTGTAGTGATCAAGAAGGCGTGGCCTACAAGGGTTGGGGCGTTCCCCTAAGCGCCGTGGTGCACCTTGTGCAGAGCGTCATTGTCCCTCCTCTTGGCCTTGTAGCCCTTCGGGCAAAAGCAGGGCTATGCCGAGCAGGGGTTGTGCGGTTTTAGTTGGCTGTAGGTACTCTCGGGGTCAAATGCCGGCCCATAGGGAGCCGGCCGTGGAGTCGCCCGCGCGTGCGGGGCTGATTCACGGCGCTCTGGTTTGCCTTGCGGGATGTTTCTTGGCTCGGTCGCCGTCCGGTACCTTGGCCACGGTGTCGATACGGCGGCGTTCCTTTATTCGTACCCGATCGGGATGCACCTTGTCATGGGGCGATGCGGGCCCCGGCGCCCTTAACGGAGGCGCGCACACGGGGCTTCCATACGTGCAAGTCAATGCGGGGGGTCCACCGCCTTTGTCGGGTAGGAGGCGTGGGAGCAACGAAATGCCCCTGGTTACTTGGCGGCCCCGTCCCCTTCTACCAAAGAGTATGCGACGTATCCCCGTGGATCGCTACGGAACTGCAATCACAGCAGCCATGGCCGCCTGTCTTGGCGAGGAATCTGCACGCAGCGTCCCTAACTCGTTCATCGGGGACAGAGTCGGACGCCGACCCCCCCCCGATGGGTAGGGGTCGGGCGAATCGGAGTTTGCCCCGGGGGTCGATCCCCCAGCGGTGGCTTTTATCCCGTGGGCCTTAGTTGGTTGCCGCGGCCGGGCTCGAAATGCTTTAAGTTTTGTGCCGTGGGTCGGGCGACGAGGACCCCGATCCGGCAGGGTGTTTTTGTTTTGAAAGTCGCTTTATCCCGGTCCTTAGAGGGGCCGTGGTTTTGACCCTCGACAAGAGCCCCCGAGCATGGGGTGGAACCGATGTTCCTCTTCATGCTAGACTCGTTCGCCAAGGAAAACTCGTGAGGGTTTTTCTGAATATTTTGCCTTCGGTGGGTGCGCGCCTTGGCACTTCCGGTAGCCCCGAGCCTTCTCAGGAGTGGTATACTCGTGCGGCAGGCTCGTAAAGCGTAGTCGCAGTTCTTTCTTCCCTGTAGGTGCGCGAAGCGCACCTGCCGGTAGCCCTCGAGCCTTCTCGGGGAGTGGTACACTCGTGCGCAGGCTCGTAAAACCATAGCCGTATAGTCGTGGCTGCGCTTTGGTGACGAGGAGGCGGAATCGTGGTCGCATTGCACGGATGCGACTCTCCGCTTTATCATAAGGGTATTACGGTTTTTGCTCGCGCCCCTTTTCGGCGCCCAAGACGAGAGCGTCGAGAGGCTTCGCGGCCTCAGGTTAATGATGCCTCGGGACGCTCAACGCGGCGGTTCGACTCCCTCCACGACGCGCACGATGCCGCGGTCGCAATGATGGGCGACGTGGAACGCCAAGAGGCGTTTTTTCGGATCCACATAGGCGTCGGCCATCTATTTAAGGAGGGCGTGGTGTGTGTGTGGACGGATCCAGTCACCCTTTCCTTCCTCGCTCCGCACCTCAACCATCTAGTATTTCTCTCCTTCTTCCTCCGGCCGCCCGTCCGTCCGTCGAGGCGAGAGAGAGAGTGTGATGGATCGCGGGAAACGCCCGGGCGGAGGAGGGCTCTCGTCGGAGGAGCCCCCGCGCGGCCGCCGCCGCATCCCGGGGTGAGTACATTGCCCACAAATGGGAGGAGGGTTTTTCTCCAGCCCCGTGTTTGCAATGGAGAAGGGTTTTTCTCATCTCGTGCCGAATGCTTGTTCTCACGGGGTGATCTCTTGCGTGCCGGCCCCTCGCCGCCCTCCCCCCGGCGACGCCGCTGGCCGGGCCGGCAGGCGCCGGAGCCGGCGAGGCCGGAGACCGTCCCGAAGAGCTCCTTTGCTTCGCCTTAAGCCGATCGTCGTCGTCCAGCCCGACCCAGCGCGGAGGAGGAGACCGGAGGAGGGCAGCGCCAACCTTGGAGGAGGCGGACGAGCGCGTGGGCGAGCTCACGGCCGAGCTCAGGTCATGCGCGCCCGGCGGCCGAGCCATTGTGGCCTACGTCCGGCCTCCCGGTGCCAATAACACGGCGGAGCGGGCCGAGCCGCGTGCTTGGCCGTATCCGACGACGTGGCGTCCCCACGTCGCCACGAGCGCGGCCTCCTCAGCTGGCGATAAGCGCACCGCCGTTCCAGCGTCGACCTCCGGGGCTACATTGAGCTCCCCGAGGCGAAGGTCTCGGGACCTCGGAGCACTGTGCGCCCGAGACGAGGGCGCCCAGCCGATGCCGCCGCGGAGGTGGTGACGGCGGAGGAGGTGATCACGACGCGCCTGGCAGGCGCCGTGGGATCTTCCCACCGTCGGCGTTCTCTGGGTTGATCTCCATTGTCTTCTTGGAGGATATGTACCTGCACGCGCAGGGCGGGTGGGCGCTCGCGCCTTCATGATCCCTTTCCATGTTGGCGCCGGCGACGGCCGTGGGCGTAGGGTAGTCATGCCGCGGGCTTCTGCTTGACGCCGCTGGCGGTTTTTTTGTTTTTAGATTCGCCTTCGAGGCATTTCCTCTGTCCGTGATTACATGCCTGATGAACAAGTGCTCATTCTCAATCTTCTCACAAAGTTTGTTTTCGCCGTCTTTGATCTGGGTGGTGTTCGAGCCACGGTAACGATTGATCGAGCGGACCCTTTTTCGTTGGGGTTTTCTTGTTCTTCGGCGAACAGTAGCTTTAGGGTTTTCTCCGCCGAGGGTCCGGAAATGAACAAAGATATCGCATCGGTCCGGCCGACCCGACTTCATGATTACCCCTTCGCGTAGGCCTGCGCCGTGGGCGCGCCGCCCGCCCCTCTCGTGGTCAGGCGGGACCCGAGGCTCCCCCGAGGGGTCGCTCCGGGACGGGCGCCACAGTGGCTCCGACGGGACAGGGCGGAACCGCCGCCACGCTGCTGGACCGACGCACGCCCCGAGCGGAGTTAATGCGCTCGAGGGCGTGCGCTGCTTATTTGTCCGTGCGTAGGCACGGGGGCACGCCGCCCACGCCCCCTCGAGAGCGGCGCAAACGGGCGGTGTTCTTTCTTTTTTAAGGCGTTGAGAGGAAGGAAGAGGCTTTTCCTTAGCCGCATGTGCATCTTTGTTTCGCAGCCAGAAAGCCCCCGAGTCCTCTCTCTGCCTCGCTTGCTCCTTCCGCCGCCGCCGCCGCCGTCACCATCTGTGTCCTCGTCTTCCCACGTCCCATCTCTCACCTCAATGGCGAGTGGAGGCGTACTCCGTGGCCGCGCAAAGAACCTCCGACGGCGCCGGAGATGGAGCGCCTCGTGGCGGAGGGGTTCTGCCGCCCTTGACAGAGGCGGGGGGAGTGGATTCTCCCACCGGAGGATCGAATCTCCTCGGCCGCCGATGGGATACATCGTCTCCTTTCGCGGCTTTTCATGAGCGGGGCTCGGTGTCCCCGCTCATGACTTCGTCTTGCGCTGGATTCTGTACCAATACGGCGTCGAAGCTCCACCATCCCAATCCCAACGGGATTCTGCATATGGCGGTGTTCGTTGCCTTATCGCGAGGATACACAGGGGATCCCGCCTCATTTCGGGCGTGGAAGTTTTTCTTCTCCGCACGCTTGGTGAAGCGGTGGGCGAAGGACGACGCCCGGAGTACGACCTCCCCACGGGATGCGCCGGCATCGCTCCCCGTGGGGAGCGCACTAAGTTCTACGTGGATGTGAAGACGTCCCACGTCGAACCGAGGGTGGCACTCGGGTGGTTCTACCTCAAGAACTTCGGAGACGGCGCCGCTCCCGATTTCTCCGGGCGTGTCGTTCTCCGGCGCCCGATAAAATGGCGCGCCGGGGTGAACTCGAAGGAGGTCGAGAAGCTTGAGCATCACCGAGGCCATCGGGATCTTGCGACACGGGGGGCTTGACCGGGGCCGGCATTGTGGATGCCCTGCTCCGGCGAGGGGTGGCGCCCGCCGATGTCGCGCCGCCTCCCGCTGTGGGGGATGGTGGCCGGCTCCGACCCCCGCAGCACGGTGCTTAGGGGGCCGTTTTTTTCCGCCACGCCCACCCGTCGACTCGAAACCTGTTGGCGGCACCGAAGAACTCCAGCCGGCCGCACCGGTACCCCTAGAGTCGCCCGTCTTGGGACCAGCCCCGATGAGGCCGGGCGCCGACGCCGTGACATTCGTGAGTATCTCGATTGTTTAGGTTTTTCCTTTCCTTTCTTCCAGAGCCGTTCTCGACGTATTTCCGCCCGCACCGGCCCCCGAGTCCGCCTTTGAAGGAAGATCGGTGCCTCTCCCCCACGGGCGGCCCGGCGAAGCGGCGAACGTGGCCGCCTCGAGGCTCGTCACACCAAGAAGGAGAGGAGGAAGGCGAGGCGGGCAGAGAATCGCCTCCCGGGAGGCGTGACCTGACCCCCCTCTCGGATCTGAGAGGAGGAGGAGCTCGGCGTCCGCTCCCGACGGGTCCGCCAGGCTTAATCGACCCTTCCACGGGAGGCGAGAGCAGGCGGGCGGCTGCTCGAGGAATCCCATCTTCGTCGAGGAAGGTGGGTCGGACGAGGGGAGCGCTTCGCGGCCCCTAGAATCTGGGCGAGATGGCCCACACCATGGGGCCGTGCTCGTGATTGGGTCCGAGGGTGCGACCACGAGCCACCGAGCCGTGCGTGGCCCGCGAGTGGGCATGAGTCGGCTCGTTCCGACCCCTCGCGGGCGTCGATCCCCTCTCCGCAGGGGGATGTTGGGCCGGGCTGGTCCGACCCTCCCACGGGGCCCGGTCCACCGCCGGGCGCCGGGGCGGCCGCGGATCGCGCCCCGAAGCGAGGCTGCTCGGGATGGTGCCCAAAGAAGATGTTCGGGGCAAGGGAAACGCCCTTGCCCGAATACATCGCAGAAGTCGTCGTCGGTGGAGCCGGCCTCAAGATATCGCGCTTCGCACCCGAGGCATGTCTGTGATTATCGCCGACACATATCGGCCTTGCTTTTCTCGACCTCGACCCCCTTCTCATTCTGCACAGTCAAATCCGGACCCCTGGTCGCCTCACGCTTTGCGCCCTTGAAGGCGAGGAAGCAACAAGAGGCGGCCGGCATCGCGAGTGGAACCCCATCTTCAGTGGGGGGTCTTGCTCCCCCGCACGACGGCCCCTTCCCAAGGGGATCGGCCGGGACAGCCGCACCGGCGTCGGGGGCCGGAGGAGTCCTGCCAGCCGACGGGGGCTCACAGGATGAGGGGTCTCGAGGGCTCGAGCTCCCGGGCGTCGTGGGCGAGGCGGCGTCGGGGGAGGCCGCTGCTCCCGGCTTTGAGGAGAATAGGGCGTGCGGCCCCGATGCTCCCCGCGCCTCCCGTTTCTCTCCGCGCCCCAAGGCGTGCGCCTCCACCTCCCGGCGAGCGGCGCCAAGGGGCGATGGCGAGGGCGTCGGGGCCCTCACCATTCTGGGGAGGATCCCGGCTCGCGTTTCCCCCGCGCGATCCCTCCTTGAGCCTCGGTGGTTGACGACCCAGCGCCCGAGTGGGAGGTGCTTTCTCCTTCGTGGCAGCGATGGCGGCTATAAACCCGAAACGTCCACGCCACCCCGTATCGCCCGAGATGGGGCCGGCGGCGTCGCTCTACCGTGTATTCCCGCTTTGCGCTTTCTCCTCGCTTTTTCCAATTGTTAAGACTGGTGACTCATCCACATGTTGCCCTATGGACAATCGGCGCATATGGGCCGAGTGAAGTCTCGTCTCTTGTACGAGCAACATCCCCTGTGGGAGGAGGCGATGGAGACGATTGAGGATCTCCGCGCCCGTTTGAGAGACGCCCGGCCACGACATCGAGGGGCGTGGAGACGAAGTACATGGACCTCCCGCACCGTAAGAAGCGGATGACGCGAGGCGGGGCGCGTCCCAGGGAGGAGCTTGAGCAGCGCAACGCCCATGTCCGGGAGTTGCTCGGGGAGGCGGAGCAGGCTGCGCGATCGGCTTCGCGGGCGGAGAGACTGGAGCAGAGCGTCTCGAGACAGAGCGCCTCCACCGTGAGCGCGACGACCGCCCAGCGCCCGAGACCCGTTATCAGCGGTAAAGCGGAACAAGCTTCGGGGCAGTGCGCCATTTCTCAAGAGCGAAGCTGGAGCGCGAGCGGCGCGGGAAGATGGACGCCGAGAACACGGCCCGCTGGTGTCCGAGGAGGTGGCTACGCCAGCGCGTCCACTTCGCAGCCGCAGCAGCCAGAAACGCCGGCCAGTGTCTTTGCCGCCGAACGCGTCCTCGACGACATCGGTGTCGACCTTTGCCCCCGATGGCTCCCTCACCGCGCGGTTATCCTTGCTGCCCCGGATGGATCGGTCACTTGGAGCGATGCTCTTCGAACCGGGATCCGGGAGGCGTTTGCCATTACCCGCTCTCATTACGATGAGAGTTTCAACTTTGACTGTGGCGTCGGCGAGGGATATTTTGGGAGGTTTCCGAGGCCGGCGTCGAGGCTCTTCGCGTGCTAGTGGCGGATAGTGCCGACGCTCTTGCCAACCGCCTGGCGAACCTAGTGCTCCCTCAGCGGGAGTAAAAACATTTACTTACTTTTGGTTTGTGGGCTTTTTGATGCCCAAAGACTTTATTATGTGTAGTAACTGTGGTTGACTTGTCTTTGTTTTAGTTTTCGAATTATTCCCCTTTTTTAGATGAAGAAAAAATATCTCTAGAAAGGACGGATTGCTTTCGTATTTGGACACCCGCCGGGTGAGACATGCCGCACCCGGTGGAAAGTTACCTTATTTAGGCGCCCAAAGTCTGCGACTCTCGACCTTCGAGATCCTTTTTTTTAACTTAGGGACGTGGTAAGCCGGCTAATTCTCACGCAGGCAACGCCCTTTTACTTAAAGGCCGTGTTAGGGTCAGACATGGCTAGCCGACCCTCACCTGACTGTATCATTAGCCACCGGGGCGTTAGACAAGGCAGCCAGGACGTTTTTGGGTGCTAGGACCACCTTCTTTCCTATACACAACCTTTTGAGCAAGAGGGCCGGAGCATGACTTGAAATCGGACGGTTTGCCTTTTCAGCTTTTAATAAGAGAAAGATAAGTACTGACCGCAGGGGTCGAGACATTGTTTTATGAAAGGGAGTTTCTCATATTAAACATGCTCAACTGGTTGATAGCAAGAAAAGGTACAAGTACATAGCGAAGTACATAATGCGAATCGGAAAAAAAAAAAAACTTACGGATAGAAACGACGTGAATCGCCGATGTTCCGGCGTTTTTGACAATTTGCCCCTTGTCATCCTTCGGTTTATGCGCTCCAGTCGGAGAACCTCGGCAATGGTGAAGGGTCCCTCCCATGGTGGCGTCGGCTTGACGCCCTTTTGGTGTCCTCGCCGCACACGTAAGACAAGGTCTCCGACGTTAAACGCCGACGACCTCGCACCCGCCGAGCGTGGTGCCGGCGTAGGGGACTGCGTACTTAGCAGAGTGAAGCGGCCGCGACGTCGCGGGCTTCATCGAGCTGGTCCATGGCATCTTCCGTAGGTCCAGTTCACGGCTCCGTGTAAGCCCCGACCCGTGGGGCCCCATATTCCAGGTTGGTAGGCAGGACGGCCTCCGCCCGTAGACCATGTAGAAAGGGGTATGCCCGGTTGCTCTGCTCGGGGTCGTTCTCGGACTCCACAAAGACCGCTGGGAGCTCAGTGAGCTATCGTCGGCCATACTGATTGAGACGATTGAAGATCCGAGACTTCAAGCCCTGGAGGATCATGCCGCTTTGCTTGCTCAACCTGCCCGTTAGTGCGAGGATGCGCGATGCACGCCCAATCGACACGGATGTTGAACTCGTCACAAAACACCGTGAACTTCTTCCCAAAGTGAACTACGTGCCGTTGTCCGTGATGATCGAGTTGGGTACACCAAAGCGATAAATGATGTCGGTGAAAAACAACACACTCGGGTCGACTTGATGGTGAAGAGGGGTCGAGCCTCGATCCACTTCGTGAACTTATCAATCGCGACCCGAACGTGAGTGAAGCCTCCGGGCGCTTTTGAGGAGGGGCCCTACTAGATCCAGGCCCTAGACCGCGAACGGCCATGTGAGGGGGATCGTCTCAGGGGACTCGCTTGCCGGCAAATGTGTCCACTTGGCGTATCACCGACATCCTTTGCAGGACCGGACGATTTTTGTTGCGTCCGCCACCGCCGGAAGGGCTAGTAGAAACCTTGGCGGTAAGCCTTGGCCACGATCGTCCGGGCGCAGCGTGATGTCCACAGTATGCCTCAAGTGGATATCCTCCAAATAGGCGCGCCCGTGAGCGACGGAATGCATCGATGAGGGACGCCCGAGTGCCCCTTTTTATACAGCTCTCCATCGATGATGACGAATGACTTGGCTCGGCGAGCTAGCCGCCGAAGCCCGCCCTTCCCTGCGGCAAGATTTCTCGAACAAGGCGCCGAGATACGGCATCCTCCAGTCCTCCTCGGGCTCGGGTTCAAGAGGTCGACCCCTCCTCTACTCTCGTGACTATGAAGACGGTAGGTTTAGAAGAGGGTCGTCCCCTGGGGTCGGGCGCACCACCCCTGTATGGTCGGAGGAGGCAGTGGTCCACTGCTCGCGGGGTCGATCGAGCCGCCTCGTGGTCGGAGGTGGAGTCGGTTCCTTTTTCTCCAACTTTTACCGAGTGTCGACGATATCCGGTCGGCAGCCTACCTTGGGGGTGCCCGAGGTAGTAGATGAGATCGAGGGTGGTGAGGTGCGCGAGATCAAGAGCAAAGAAAGTAACACGAGACACGGGTTTAGACAGGTTCAGGCCGTCGAGGTGACGTAAAACCCTAGTCCTGTGTTCTGGTTGTGGATTATGATCGGGAACAATCTGTTTTTGAGGGGGGGTCCCTGCCCGCCTTATATAGTCGGGGGGGGTTACAAGATCAATCTAATCTTGCTTTCCCCGATCGGCACACACGCCCGGCCGACCAGAAAATCCTAGGTTCAAGGAAACCGACGCCCGATGATCTAGGCGAATCATATCTCGCATGCCGAGTCTTGCGCCTTACTCCACGGTCCTCTGGGTAGCGCTCGGCATGGTCTTCTCGGCCTGGGCCTTTGCCGACCGCTCGCCCAGTGCCTACGGAGGATACCCGGGAGCAATCCCCACGCCTAGTCCCCGAGCAGCTTGCGTGTCTCAACCCAAGGTTGGGAACCATTCGCCTTTCTCGGTGCCGCGGTTCTTCCGACCAGTGTTCGGGGCGGTGCGAAGTCGATCAACGGATCCGACGAGTCGTGGCGGTCGGCGCGTGCCGAGGCCGACCGTACGGGTGCCGGAGGGAGGCGGAATCAAGGCTGCCGTGGAACACACACCGTCGCCGCGGTTGAGAGGAACGCAGAGGTCCCACTGCCGTGAGACGCGAGCTGCTCAAGAGAAAAAAGAAAAAAGAAAGATCTCCGGCATACGGGTCCCGTGTACCACGCCAGTCGCTTCCTTCCGACGTGTACCACGTAGTCCCCGAGACCGGTAGTAGGCGAGGCATGAGACCGGTGCCGATCAAATTTGTCAAAGTATAAGTTTGTTGAATCTTGGACTGCAGTCCCCCGAGACTGCTTGTCATCTTCTAGGGTCCAAACTTTGGTTTCGCCGGGTGTGGGGCCTGCGACCAGCGGTCGAAGCTTCGGTGGGCCGGCCCACTGGGCCTAGCATCCTTCGGGAAACATCGCGCGGTCCCAGCCTCCCCGGCGGATAACCACGGAGCGGGCGCGGGCGCGGTTTCCCACGGAAGGAAGGCGAAAGCGACGCGGCGCGGGCGCCCGACACCATCACTGCATCCATTTAAAGACCGGGCATGACCTTTCAGTCACACTCTTTGCCTTCCTCTCGACGCCTCGCAAACCCCGCCTCTTCACCTTCCTCTCGCACAACCAAGCTTTCTCCCACATCACCGGCGCCCCCAATCCGAAACCTAGATCCGAAATGGCCGGCGGCAAGGGGCAAAGCGTGGTTCCGCGGGCGGTGGCGGCGTCGGGCGCGGCGGAGATCCAGGGCGCGGAGGTCCGCCTAACGCGGAAATGGAGGGGCTACGTCGACCGCACGCGGGCGGTCCTCGACGAGCTCGTCCGCGACGGAGTGCCGCCCGACGAGGCGCGCTGGTCGGGCGCCCCACCGTGGGGGGAGTCATTCCCCACCCCGGCGAACGACAACGAGCTCGTTGTGTTTGCGGATTATTTCCGCCGCGGGGTTCGGGCTGCCGGGCGCACCCTTCCTCCGGAAGCTCCTTGCCTACTACAAGATCCGCCTCATTCATCTCCACCCCAATTCCATTCTTCATCTTTCTGTTTTCATCCATTTTTTGCGAGGCTTTTCTCGGCATTCCTCCCCACTTCAATCTCTTTCGCCATCTCTTCGCCTTCGGGGCGTTCATCGGAGCCGGCTCACCCAAGGTAGTCGGTGGCCTCTATCTCTGTCTTCGGGACGGGATGAGGAACCAGCACCTTGGCTGCCCCTCGCCTCTTCCATCAAGGGGTGGAACACCCAATGGTTCGTCATCGAAGAACCCCGCCTCCACGCATCTCCAATGAGGTGAACGAGTGGTGGAGCGTCAACGCCAACCGGTCCGAGCGGCCGTCATCTGCCGACATGGTGCGGGTGGAGGAGCTGCTCGGCATCATCCGCCCCATGAACCCGACGGGGTGGCAAAGTGGCTATCGCCTTCGTCTTTGCGGCGCATCCACCATGCAAGGAGCGCGAGCACCCGGGTACGAGTACTCGGGATAATGACCCGACGCGTGAGACGCCGGAGGCAATCTCTAAGGAGGTTCTCTTTCGGCGGCTCACGCCGTTTTTTCGTCGGAGGTACCCAAACGAGGAGCTCGGGTATGCGAAACCCCTTCACTGGGCAATCCAGCGACCGGCGGTGAGTTTCTCGCTTTGTTATAGTATTATGTGTGTGATTGGCCGATTGCTCAAGCCGCCGTTTATGCAGGATCGAGCCGTTTATGTGTCGGATGTGCCCGACGACACCGGCCGACCGTGTAGACCGGCGCGATCAATGGAGGAAATCCGCAAGATTGCGGAGGACCTGCTGAACGAGGGGACGGCCGAGAAGGCAGCCCCAAGCGCCGAGCCAAGGGCCCATCGGCGAAGGGTGGCTCGAGGAGGCGCCGCCGAAGAGGCGCAAGAAGGGAGACCGTGCCCCCCGCCTCGTTTGCTCGAATCGGGCCGAGGAGCAGGGCGGGGAAGCGAGCCGTCATCCTCTCGGATGACGAAGACCAGAGGACACGGAGACGTTGGATGAACGCGCCCCGGCGCCGCCGGCGCCGAAGGCTGGCGACCGGACCGGTGTTTGAGAAAATGCCGACCGCGGGGCGCCGCCAAGGCGGCCGAAGCGGCCATCGGTGCCGCCGACCCGACCGACCGAGGCGGGCAGCTCGAGGCCCCCGGCGTTCGCGCGCCCCACCGCCGCGCCACCCGACCTCTGTAAGTACCAACTCGCTTTTTTGTTCCCGGTGTTGTCCAGTTTGGCTTAGGAGTGTCCGTCGCAGTGATCCCGTGGAGGAAGATCCCGGCCGTGCGGGAGAGGATGACACCGGTCGTCCCTGAGATAGCCCACCCCCACGGCGGCCGATGCGGGTGATTCGCGACCAGCCATCTGGGGCTGTGGGGGCGCGATCCCCAGCCACCTTTCGGGCGCGAGATCGCCGCCCGCAGCCCGACCGGGGCGGCAAGGGAGGGCGCCGGCGGCTGCTTCCAGTGCCCGGCCCCGCGTCCGCCAAGAAAGGTGGCGCCACGGGCGAGACCGGTGGCCGGGCGAGCCCGAGCCGGAGGAGGTGGTACGGAGGTGCCTGCGCCGCGCGAGCCTCGCGCGGCTTTTGCCGCACGTTTCTACATCGACCCGGAGGTGAACGGGTGGAGGTGGTGGACTACTTGTGATCGCCGCCGGTGAATACCGCCGCCCGACGCCCGATTCGAGGCTGCCTGCTCGCCGAGCTCCGTAAGTAATCATATTGTCTGCTTGATAGTGTTGCGCAGCTTATGTCGAATATGCATGTAGGAGCTGGCCCGTGCCGCTGAGACGCGGGCGCGCCGCCGGAGCAGTCGGGCGTCGCCTACGAAAAATGAAGGCCGACAACGAGCGGCTTCGCGTGAGAAGACCAGCTTGGCGGAGTCGGGCCGGCCTGCTCGAAGCGCAATCTGAAGGCCGTTCGAGGAGGACGACGACGACCGCGCCGCGTGTGGAAGAGCCGGAGCGTGAGAACGCTCGGCTCGCGGGAAGCGGCCGCTACCCGGCGTCGGCGAAGGGCGCTGGCAAACACTTTGCAGCGCTGGTGACCGTATGTTTTCCCCTACCTTCCTTTTCGGTGCTCTTGTGTATTCCAGGCTGACTTGTGTTCGCCTGGCAGCTCTTGAAGGCGAAATAGCAGCAGCCTCGCCCGCAGCTCGTAGAAGAGCTAACCCGTGAGGCGGCCAAGGCTACCTGGGCGGCGGAGGCAGCCCGGTCCGAGGCACAGCGTAAGTGTCGTTACCTTTGCTGTATTTGCCTGATCGGGCTTGTCGGGTTCTTACCATTTGTTCTCGCAGCTTGTGCGGGAGAACGCGACGGCGGCGCAGCGCGACTTGAAACGGCGTCTTGCAGCCGCCGAGGAGCGGATGGAAGACACCATCGTCCTCCCCGACCCCGGCCGCTGAATCTCGCCGATCCGCACGGAGGGGGCTACGACCGGACGTGCTCGGGAACGCTACCCTTCGGTCTCGCGTTTCTCGGTGCGGTGCCGCATCGTCCCTACAACAAACACGGGTGTTTGTTCATGGAGCGGCCTGCGCCGCCGCCGGCATGCGCTGGCTCGTCCGGCCGCACTATCCCCGGTGGAGTTGTCCCGGTCGAGGCAGGTTTTGCCCGACCACGCCGGTTGCCGACGGGGAGAAGCCGAGCGCCGAGTCCTCCGATGCCGCCGCCAAGGTAGTAGAGGACCTTGACCTGCTCGGGCGATGCCGAGGCGTATGCGCCCCTAGAGAAGAGCGTTAGAATTGACTTATGTATTGGCGTGTGGAGACGCCGTCTCAGAAATGATGTTAATATCACTTTTGTTATGCATGTAATGTGTTTGCCGTAATGCCCCGGGCAGTTGTGTGACTTTGTCGCCTTGCCGGACCGCCCAAGTTTCCTAGTATCTCATAGCGCTAAGGGTATGTTCCTTGTATTGGCGCTGTAGAGGGTACCAGGGTCCCCGGGAACCGCCGCTGGCCTTCCATAACGCAGCGCCGAGCCGCTAGCACGTGTAGGTTTGGGTCGTGAATGTGGTTGTTCGATCGGTTTGAGTTAAAGTGCGCATCGGGCGGTCTTATCGGGCGATAGTGCGTGGATAGCACATATGAAAAATGAATGCACGAGGAGAAAAAGAGACAAGACAAAAAAAGACATCAAATCATATATATATTTAGATTACAAAGGGAAACAGAGTACATATCTTTATTCATCTTGACTTATCAGCGTAAAAACGTATTAGGTGCTCGGCGTGCCGAGTTTGGGATATCGCGCCCGCCCGACTCCACCAAAATTTATAGGACCCGGCCCGGGTGACCTCCTTTGACGATGAAGGGACCATCCTGTGGGGAGGAGAGCTTATGCATGCTGCGGAGCTCGTGCGGCGACGTAAGACCGCATCGCCGACCGCTGAAGGGGCGCTCCCCCCGTTGCGGTCGTAATAGCGACGGACGCCCTCTAGGTACTTTGCCGATCGGATGCAAAAGGCTAGGCGCTTTTCTTCCGACGCTGTCGACGCCGTCGGGCGCTTGGTCGGAGATTTCCTCGGAGTAGTTTTCCACTCTTGGTGAGCGGAAGGCGACGCCTCTGCAAGACGGCTTCCGACCCGTATACCATGTAGTAGGGGAAACCCCCGCATACTCGACTCGTCATTCGGCGCAGATCCCTGGCTATTTGGTGGAAGTTCCTTCACCACCTTCCGGTGCTTGTCGTCCTTCCGTACAGCGCTTTTTAAGTGCATCCAGGATCATTCCATTTGCGCTGCTGGCCGGCCGTTGGCACGTGGGTGCGCGCAACGGAGACATATTTGACCAAGATGGAGCGCTCTTCACAAAACTCCCGTAACTCGCTTCCCCGTGAAGTTTGACCCGAGGTCGCTGATGATGCTGTTCGGGATGCCAAAGCGGTGAACGATTTCCTCAAAGAACTCGGGCGGCCTTCTTGCTTGTCGAAATGGGCGAGTGGTTTGTACTCAATCCACTTGGAGAACTTGTCGATGGCGACCAAGACGTATTTAAAATTGCCCGGTGCGGCTCAAGGGGCCGATCCGTCGAAGTCCCCGATCGCGAACGGCCAGCCGACGGATCGCCATTAGAGCGTGGGCCGGCAGTGAGGGGCCGCTTGGCGAAGAACCGGCATCCCTCGCAATGTCGCACTGTGTGTGTTCAAGGCCGGCCACGGGCGGTCGGCGGCCAAAAAATCCAGCTCGGAAGGCTCACGCCGACTGTGTTCCGAGAGGCGCAATGGCTTCCACAGAGTCCAAAGATGTATTTCTTTTTAGTATCTTCAAGCCTTCGGGCCGCAACGCACTTTTGCAGAACGTTAGCGTTGGCATTTCTGCGCATCAGCGAGCCCTCTACCAGACGTAGTGCTTGCTCCGCCGCCGTATCGACGCCTGTTTCGGTTTTGTCGGCCGGGACCTCGAGTTGGTGAGGTATCTCGATGAACGGGAGCGCCGATCTTCGCGTCGGGCCTTGACGAGTGCGACGCTTTCTCCGCAGTGGTCGGGTTGGGCGCCGCTCCGCCTTGGCCGATAGATGGTGTCGGAGGTCGTGGCGCAAATACGCCTGGGCGGAATGGCTGCTCGTGTAGAGCCTAACTTGGAGAGCCGATCGGCCTCGAAGTTTTTTCCCGAACGATGTGGTGGAACTCAATGCCGTAGAATTTGTTCTCGAAGTTTCCGGATTTCCGAGCAAGAGGCGTCCATTTTCTCGTTGGTGCAAGACCAGTCTTTGTTTGCTCGGTTGACGACCAGCGCCGAAGTCGCCGAAGATTTCAGCGTTTGATCCCTGTGGGATATAGCAATCTTGATGCCGTGAATGGCGGCTTCGCACTTTCGGCGGCGTTGTTAGATGCCTTGAAATGTATTCTCAAGACGTATCGGAGTTCCTCGCCGCTTGGAGATACAAGTACGACCCCCGCACCAAAGACCGCCACATTTAGCGCACCGTCAAAGTACATCTTCCAAAGGTTTGGGGGTGCTCGTGGGACTGGTTTCTCGCATGTCCGTCCACTCGGCGATGAAGTCGGGCGAGCGCCTGACTTTATCGTCTGGGCGGCTCGCGTATTCGACGGTGTATGCGCCGATTTCAATCGCCCATTTGGCGACTCTCCCGCCGACCTCCTTGTTCTTTATGATGTCGCCGATCGGGTAATGGGACACCACCGCCACCTTGTGAGACTGAAATAGTGATTTACTTTACGTGATGTCGGTAGGACGGGCGTAGATGAGCTTTTTGTATTTGCGGGTAACGAGTTTTGGACTCGCTCAGACCTCGCTTATGTAGTAGACCCGGGCGCCGCACCTTGAATGCATGCCCGGTTCGTCACGCCGACGACGACCGCCGGGAGACCACCCGATTCGTTGTCGCGATGTAAAGGAGGAGATCCTCGCCGGGTAGCGGAGCCGTTAAGACAGGGGGGTGTCGCCAAGAAGACCTTGAGCTCCTTGAATGCCTCGTCGCCCTCTGGAGTCCAAACAAACTTGTCGGACGCCGAGTAAGCGGAAGAAAGGCATGGCCCTCTCTCCTAGCTTGGAGATGTATCGACTTAGGGTCGCCAAGCAAATGGGCGAAGCTTCAGATTTCCTTGATATTGGTTGGCGGCAACATTTTGGTTATGGCCGACACCTTCTCGGGTTTGGTTCGATACCGTGGTCGCTGACCGTATTCCCGAGCAGGATCCCCGAGGAAGCTCCGAAAATGCACTTGTTTGGATTGAGTTTCCATCGATACACTCGGAGACTTTTGAATGTTTGGTCAAGGTCGGCGATTAAGCTATCGGCGGTTTTAGATTTTACCACAACGTCGCCGACGTAGGCCTCGACGTTGATGCCTATCCGATCCTTCGTGCATGCTTGAATTGTCCGCCGGTACGTCGCCCCAAAGATTCTTTAGGCCGAAGGACATCGCGTGTAGCAATAGGCGCCGAATGGAGTTATGAAGGCCGTTTTGACCTGGTCGGACTCCTTTAAGGCGATCCGGTGATACCCGGAATAGCAAATCAAGAAACGAGAGGAGTTCGCAAATGGGCGGTGGAATCTACGACCTCGCCGATGCGAGGGAGAGTGAACGGGTCTTTAGGGCGTTGTTTGTTAAGATCGGTGTAATCAACGCACATTCGCCATTCTTTATTGCTTTTGCGGACGAGGACCGGGTTTGCCGCCCACTCGGGCGTGATACACTTTTTGATAAAACCGGCGGCTAAGAGCCGGTTGATTTCTACCCTAATAGCCTCTTTCTTGTCCCAAGGCGAATCGGGCGGAGAGCTCTCGCTTGACCGGCTTGGCGAGGATGAGACCTTCGGGCGTGCGTGCTCGGCATACTTTCCTCGGTACTCCGCATGTCCGCAGGTTTCCATGCGAACACGCCCACGTTGTCCCGAGGAAGCCGACGAGCTGCCTTCCTATTTTGGGTCGAGGTTGGCGCCGATCCGAGTGACCTTGAGGGGGTCACCCGTGCCCAAGTCGATGACCTTGGTCTCCTTGTTCTTGATGGAGGAGCGCGTGGTTCATTGACCGGGATCTCCTGGTCTTCCTGGGCGGCACTTCTTTGGAGTCGGCGAGGCACGCTTGCATCTTGGCAAATGAGGCCGGGCGGTCTCGTTGATGATGTAGTTTTCTTTGCTCGCAGCGTGGGCATGCCTCGTGTCGGCGCGAGGGTGAGCACACCACCGTGAGCCGGCATCTTCATCACGAGGTAGGCGTAGTGAGGGACCGCCATAAACTTGTGCGGGGGCCGGGCGTCCCAAGATGGCATGATGGGTCGTGGTCGGTCTCAAGACGTAGAACAGCAGGTTTTCCTTACGGAACCGCCCGGGGTGCCGAATCAGATCGGGCAGGTCACTTGGCCGAGCGGCCCGATGGCTTGTCCGGATGATGCCCCAAAACGGAGATTCGGCCGGGTAGGGCCTCTTTTTCGATGCCGAAGTTCCCTGAGCGACTTTGGGAAGAGTATGTTCAAGGAGCTCCCGCCGCCGATGAGGACACGCTTGAAGTGGACGTTGCCGATCACCGGGTCGAGGACCGGGGGAAACGCCCGGTATGGTATGTCCGACCACCGGTCCTCCCCTCGCCGAAGGTGATGGGCTGGTCGGACCATGGCAGAAGGCGGGTCGGCCGATGGTTTTCTCGCCGGAGACCGCCATGACCCTCCCCGGCGGTCGCCTTCTTGCTCCTCTTGCTCTCCATTGCGTGGGCCCACCGCAGATCGTGGGCCACGCTCTTGACGGTGTTTGGTACGGCACCGCCTGCTTTCGGTCATCTTCTTTGTCGCCGCCGCTTTTTGTCGCCGCCACGGCGGGCGTTGGCGCTTCATGTCTTCTTCCCGAAAACTTTGCCGAGCCCGTAGCATTGGCGCATGGTGTGCGTCAAGGTTCTTGTGGATCGGGCACGGCTGATCCAGACTTTGTCGAACTTCGGCGTCGAGGTTTCGCTTGACCCGTGACTTGACGTTGTTCACGCCGGGCCGGCGCCCCTCGGTATCGGGTCCGAGCGGTCGCGGTTGTCGTGGCGATGATCCGGCCTTCGATCCTCCGGGTCGGTGTTGCGATCGTTGGGCCGAGGAGCTCCCCCGCGGCGGAGGAGGGGGGCATGGGCCTCTTCCCTGCGACGAGGTCTCGTGGTGCCCTTCGGCCTCCTCTCCCTCAGGCGTAGGCGTCGGGCGGTTTTCATCAGCTCGCCGATTGTTTCGGGCGTTTCCCGTGGAGCTTTTCGCAGGGAGTTGCTGTATGTAAGGCCTCGGATGAAGGCCGTGATGACGCCGGTGTCATTGACGTTGGCGACGCCGGTGCGCAGCGCGGGAGAAGCGGCGAATGTATTGCCGAGCGCCTCGTTGGGACGTTGCGCCAACCTTTCGAGATCGTGGGCGCTGTGGGTTTACGATCACACGTGGCCATGTAGTTGTCCACGAAGAGCTTCCTGAGTCGTGCCCCGCTTGTCGATGGAGTTCTCTTCCAATCCCGCGGAACCGCCGCAGACTGGGAGGCCAGCATGACAGCAAGTAGTTTGCCATCGTGTCTTCCGCTCCCCGCTGCAAAATGATCGCTACGGGCGTGCGCTTGGGAGCCACCGCCGGGTTAGCCTTGCCGCCGTAGGGCTCCACCGCTCGGGATCCGGAAGTGATCGGCCACCGATGGGACCGCAGCCGCGCAAGCCGAGAGGCTTGGGGCCCTCGACACCGGCGCTGCTGGCGCGGGAGCCTCCGTGCTCGGCGTCGGCGACGGGCGGCGCCCATCTCGGCGTTGTAGGCGCCCGCCGCCTCTGGCGCCGATGATGGCGCGGGCATCACGCCCAGCATTGATGAACGCTGGCGGGCGTCGGCGGGCGGCCGGGTTGATGGACGGGTCTCGCGGGTTGTTGCCGCCTCCGCTCCTGCCCGCGGTTGCGCTACCTCCCCGCCATTGTGCGATCGGCGGGACCGCCGGGATCTTCCCCGATCGATGGCGGCCTGACCCGAGGTGGAGGATCCTGACGGCATCTCCCCGTAGCCCTGCTTCACCCGCACTTGAGCAGCCTTTGATAAAAGCTTTAGCCCGGTTTACCCGAGGGGTCGGGGCGAGTGCCTCGAGTTCGTTGGCGGCGACGGCGAGGTTGGCGCCGGGGTTGGCGCTACGATTTGTTCGTCCGATGTAGACAAACTCGTCCCGCCCGGGTTCCTCAGAGGTGACGCCCCGGGCCGCCGCATCTCGGAGGAGACGCCGCCTCCTGCTCGTAGCCACACGGCGCTCGGCTCGATCGGGCGTTGCGCGGCCTCGGCCGGGCGCGATGTCCATCTGCCTCGCCTGGCCGGTGGGTCCTCGTCCCGCGAGACCGCCGAGCATGAAGATCCGCGCCGGGTATACCGAGAGGGGTGTAGTTTCGCCGAGGGTTCCGGCCACCGACAACGATTGATGTATCTAGATCGGATCCGGGAGAGGCATCGGAGTCGAACCGGCTGCTCCTCCAGATGGTGTGGAGTGACTCGCCGCCCTCCAAAGCAGTGGAGTCAGACCATGTTAACTGGCCGGGCGATGGGGTGTCGACCGGTGATGGTTGGGCGAAGTTGTCGCCGTGCTACTTCCCCGGTGGGTACCCGCGGGACCTTGCGGCCGGGGTGATGCCACCATGGTTGTAGATTTGTTCCTCCGGGATGTTCGCGATGGCGCCCCGCCGAGTGGTTTGGGTGCCGGAGGAAATCTCCCGTAACCACCGGGGCCCAAATCCGGTGGGTCGTCCGCTAGCCGCGATGGGACGCCCAGTCCAAGGGCCTCACCGGGATGGCCGATGGCCTCGGGCGGGTGGTCGGATCGGCGTGGTGCCCGGGCGGCGACGCTGGTTGCCATCCCGATCCGACGGGTGGGTGCTCGCCGAAGTTGCTCTCGCGAAGCGTGTTTTCGGAAGTTCGACGCACTTTCGCGTATGCCTCCACCGACCCGGCCGATGAGCTCAATCAGTCGTCGGAGTTGACGGGGTTCCTCTCCCGACGGGCGCCGCAAATGCCGCCCTTCGGGGAGGATCGCCGTGGCCTCGCTTGAGGCGCCGGCTCGGCCGGCCGGGCCGACGCATGCCCTGGCTCCATCGGATGGGATCCGGGTTGGCCGCTCTCCCCGCCATCGTGCTCGGCGGCGACGGTCCACGTGATGGATCCGACGGTGAAGGTCATGCCCGACGCGGGGCGGAGAGAGCGACGGTGGAAGGAGTAACCATCTTGCTCAATGACGGATCCGAAACGCACACCCCTACCTCGGGCGCGCCACCGCCGACGATATATCTGGTCGGCAGCCTTACCTTGGGGGGTGCCCGAGGTAGTAGATGAGATCGAGGGTGGTGAGGTGCGCGAGATCAAGAGCAAGAAAGTAACACGAGACACGGGTTTAGACAGTTCAGGCCGTCGAGGTGACGTAAAACCCTAGTCCCGTGTTCTCGTTGTGGATTATGATCGGAACAATGCTTTTTTGAGGGGGTCCCCCCCGCCTTATATAGTCGGGGGGGGGGGTTACAAGATCAATCTAATCTTGCTTTCCCCGATCGGCACACAGCCACCGACCAGAAATCCTAGGTTCAAGGAAACCGACGCCTCGATGATCTAGGCGAATCATATCTCGCATGCCGAGTCTTGCGCCTTACTCCACGGTCCTCTGGTAGCGCTCGGCATGGTCTTCTCGGGCCGGGCCTTTGCCGACCGCTGCCCAGCCCTCGGTGAGGATACCCGGGGAGCAATCCCCACACCGAGGGCCGGACAAGATCCCTAGCGAATATCCCACCGGAGATGTGGTCTCGATTTGAAGCCATTTTGGCCGGCGCCTCGCTTCTTCGTTGTCCCGTCGGGCGACGTGGCTTAGCTCGTGCCGTCGAAGGACTCTTCGAGTTTACGCACCTCCCTACAGTAGGCTGCCATCTTGGGGTCGTGACAGTTCGACTCCTTCATGACTGATCAACGACAAGCTGCGAGTCGCCTCGGACCTCGAGGCGTTTTTCGCCGAAGTCTTTTTGGCTATGCGCAAGCCGTTTACTAGGGCCTCGTATTCAGCGACGTTATTGGAGGCTTTGAAGTGAAGTCGTAGAGCATACTTCATTCTCGACCCCAAGTGGAGATATAAATACTAGGCGGCCGGCACCACTCTTCATCAATGAGCCGTCAAAGAAGAGCTTCCAATTCATGCCGGATAGGGGCCGAGGCGGTGGACTTCGGTCCATTCCGCGATAAAGTCGGCCGAACCTGCGACTTGATCGCCGTGCGGCGAGCCGCGTAGGTGATTTCGTAACCCATCGCCTCGAGCGCCCACTTGGCTATCCGGCCCTTCGGGGTTGAATGACCTCTCCCGGGGAAAGGTCGATACCACGCTGACGGGGTGTGCCTCGAAGTAGTGCTTTAGCTTCCTTTTCGTGATGAGGAGGGCGTGCGCCAACTTTTGGATTTGCGGATAGCGTGTCTTGGTGTCGGACAAGACTTCGCTAATGAAATAAACCGGGCGCCGCACTTTTAGAGTGCGTCCCTCTTCGACTCGCTTCTACGACGAACGCGGTGCTCACCACTTGGGTGGTTGCAGCGATGTAGAGGAGCAAAGGTTCCTCCTTCGTGGGAGGAGTAAGGATCGGGGACCGGTCAACAGTTCCTTGAGCTTATCTAGCGCCTCTTGAGCCTCGTCGGTCCCACGTGAACCGGGTCGGCTTTCTTGAGGAGCCTGCATGCAGGGCGCACCCCGCTCACCTAGGCGTGATATGAACCGACCGAGTGCGGCGAGGCACCCCGTGATATGCCGCAACCCCTTGAGGTCCCGAATAGGCTTTATTTCGGTGATAGCCTTGATTTTGTCGGGGTTGGCTTCGATGCCTCGTTGCGAACGATAAACCCCAGCAAACATCCTTCTAGGCACCCCGAAAACGCATTTTTCGGGGTTGAGTTTGATGTGCCTTTTGTTGAGCCGAGCGGGCTAGCTCCAGATCGGCCACGAGACTGGCTGGGTTCTGCTTTGGACTTGACAACGATGTCGCCCACGTAAACCTCGACAATCTCTCCGATGAGCTTGCCGAAGACTCTCACCATGCAACGCCGGAAGGTTGCGCCCGCATTCTTAAGCCCGAATGGCATGGTCACGTAACAAAGCATGCGAACCGAACGGGTGATGAACGGTGGCGTGTTGATCGGATTCACGCATCTTGATCCGGTGATAACCAGAATAGGCATCAAGGAAACATAGGGTCTCGCACCTGCAGGTGGAGTCGACAACCCGATCTATGCGCGGCAAAGGAAACGGATCCTTAGGACACGCTTTGTTTAGACCGGTATACTCAACACACATTCTCCATTTCCCCGCCTTTCTTTTGAACAATGACAGATTAGCTAACCACTCGATGATACACTTCCTTAATGAACCCAGCCGCTAACAACTTTTTAACCTCCTCACCAATTACTCTACGCTTTACCTCATCGAAGCGGCGCATGCGTTGTTTCACCGGCTTGAGTCGGGCTTGATCCATAAGGCGTGCTCGGCGACATCCCTGGAATGCCGCATGTCCGAGGGCCTCGACGCCAAGATGCTTCGGTTCGCTCATGGAGGAAGTCGACGAGCGCCGTCTTCCTATTTGGGGTCGAGCCCGATGCCGATCCGCACCGTCCATGCCGCCGGGAGCTGCTGGGGTCGAGGGGCACAAGCTTGGTCCCTGTTGCCGGGCGTGAAGGACGCGGTGGCCTTCGGGACGTCCGGCATGTCCCGTCGCCGCGGCGAGGGTGTTGATGATGTACGGCTCGTGGGAGTTCAAACCGACCGACCACGCCACGCCGCCTTGCTCGATGTCGCACAGTACGCATGCTGCACCGACGAGTGCACAAAGTGATGATCCGCGGGGGCCCGGCATCTTGAGCTTGAGGTAGGTGTAGTTTGGAACGGCCATGAACTTGGCGTAGCACGGCCGACCCAATACCGCATGGTAAGAGCCGGGGAAGTTTACCACCTGAAATGTCAACACCTCGGTGCGAAAGTTAGTGTGAGTGCCGAACGTGGCCGGGCAGTCGATCTGCCCGACCGCAGACGGCCTTGTTGTCCGGCACAACTCCATGGAACGGCGCCCCCCGTGGCGGATCTTGGCGCGGTTGACCCCCATGGCGTCGATGGTGGTCCGGTAGATGATGTTGAGGCCGCTCCCCCATCCATCGGCACCTTGGTGAGGCGCTTGGTACCGATGATGGGGTCGACGACGCAGTGGGTACCGCCTCGATTCGGCACGCATCTCGGATGGTCGGACCGGTCGAAGGTGATGGGGTGCTTTGCCCATTTGGATGGTGCGGGCTCGATTGCCTCGACTTGGCGTGCCATGCGCGCCGCTCGAGTTTGCGCCGCCGCCTCGTGGCGTAGTAGTCCGGTCCTCCGAAAATCATGAGACAATCGGTGGTGACGTGGGGAAATCCCGACTCGTCCTCCCCCCTGCTCATCGTTTTGGGAGGCGAGCCAGCTTTCCTCTTTGCCTCCCTCCCTTCTCCCCCAAAGAACTTGGGGATGAGGCGACACTCACGGAGAGTGTGTTTCACCACACCCTCATGATGAGGGCACGGCCGGGTCCAGCTTCTTTTTCGAAGTAGTCGGTTGGCGGCTTCGCGATGCCTTCTTCTTCCCCTTGGTGTCGACCGCAAAGAACGAGCTCGCCGTCGTTACTTACCGTCGTCCTTACGGCCCTTCTTTTTCTTCCGCCCCCGCGGTCGGTGGGGGTCGTCGCCGCCCTCCTCCTCCCCTTCGCCTTGCCGCGGGAGTTGAAGATTGCGCCCACCGCGTCCTTCCCTAACGCCGAAGCCGGTTGCTACGTCGAGGAGTTCCTTGGTGGTACGAGGTGGGCGGCGCCCCGGCTCGTGCACCAAAGTCTTACAGGGCGTGCCGGAGATGAAGGCCCCAATCACGCCGGGCGCCGGTGATGTGAGAGAGGCTCGTGCACCGCTTGGAGAAGCGCTTGATGTAGTCGCCAAGCAGGGACTCGTCCGGCTTCTCGCGGCAAATTGCAAGAGATCCTCAGGGGTTCCCTGTGGCGAGAATACGTGCCTCGAAATTGCCGACGAAGATGTCGACGAGGTCCGCCCAACCGCTTTATACACCCCTCGGGAGGTGTTCTAGCCACGTCCGCCAAGAGTCACCCGCATACGAGGGAGGTTCCTTATGATGAAGTACTCGTGGTCGGCTCCCCCGCCTCGCATGCAAGGCGGTAGTCTTCCGACCACGTGCCGGGTTCGTCTCCCCGCTAGCATTTGGTGATGGTGGTCGGCGCACCGGAAGCGCCGTGGGAAGGGCGAGCGAAGAATATGCCGCCCGAATGCCGGTGGTCCCGGGGCGGGCGGGCGTCCCCCTCGTCCTCCTCGGGGTCGCGCCCCCCTCGGCGTGGGGTATTCTCGTGCCCGGGCGTTGAGGATGACCAGCATCTCGAACGGGCCCGACGCGTTCTGCCGGTGGCGAGGCTCTCCGAAGGCACCCGAAGCCGGTTGGTGCATGATGGCTCTGCCTCTCGGTGACCGCCCATCGTGTGGTGACTCGGAGAGGCTCCTCGTCGCCGAGATCGTGAGCTTTCCGCCCCTGGGCGGCGCGATCCAAAGAATCCCGATCTCCCCAATGAGTTCTCCACTCGCCAGTGTCGTTGGTGGTGGTAGCCTGTTGGAGCAGCCGCCGCCGCCCACGCGACGTTCTTGCTCTCGCGCGTGAAGAGTGGAGGACCGTCATCATCCTCGAGAATCCGCCGGTGGGCGTCACGAGCCATGCCTCGTGCCCGCCCAGCTCGACGGTGAGGTGGGAGGCGTCTACTCGGTGTTGCTCGTGGTCACGGTAGGCCTTGCGTCGCTCGGCCGCCAAGGTCGGCTCCTATGCAAGACGGCCGCCGTCCGTCCGGCCGGAGTCGCCGGAGCGAGGTCGGTGGAGTATGCAATCGTCGAGGTGACGGCGTTCGCTCGAGAGCCGGGTTGAGCATGCCTTCCTCCTCGGGGGCAACGCCGCCGACCCGGCCTTCGAGTTTCCGCCATGAAACACGCCCAAAACGGGTCGGCCGAGCTATCGTTGTCGCCTCGAAGCCTCGGTGTAGCCGGAGTCCGGCATGAACATAGGCCCGGCGTAGGGGCCCGCTTGCCGCCAAATCGCTGTCGCTTTGGAGTCGGGGTACTCGTCGAGTCCGGCATAAAGACGGGCTCAACGAGTGGCCCACCGCCGCCACGAAGCTCAACGCCCCTCGGGGGTTGGCGTGATCCCCCGAGGATGAGGTGCGCCATGGTGGTTATGGCGTTGTGGTACCCAAAGGGGCCGACTTCGGGCCTTTCTTGAATAAGGACCGTCCGAGGGATCGGATCTCCCCGTCGCGTACTCCATGATGGCCTCGTACCAGTACAAGAGTAGAGAAATCTCCTCGAAGCTGGGGTAGGGCCCTAGATAGGGCAAGAGCTGTCGATCCAGCTCCGTGAGCTCCCGCACGTCTGCAGCCTGATGGTGTCGCCACGACATTGGGGGCCCCCGACGTGCATCCGGTGCCATGGTCGGGGATGGCGCTCGCGTAGCTTCGGGCCCGTGGTCACCGACGGCGTCGTTGGCCGGAGACTCATGCTGCCCATGGCAAGCCGCGAGATCGTCCGATCGCGTCGGGGTTGGCTCGCGGCTCGTGCCGTTAGCCCGTGGTCCTTGCGTCGGTGCGGGGGGTTGGTGTCGTTGGCGTCGAGGGAGAGCGACTTGCGGGCTCGAGGGAGCCAACCAAGTCACGCCGTCCTCCCTAGCGATAAAATCCAGCTCCCCAAACGGATTCGGGCGCCGGAACGAGGTTGAGACGGTGCATGGCCATCTCGAGGTTGGTGGAATCGTAGAAGTGCGCTTGCCCCCCTACCCGGCGCCAGCTAACCGTTTGTCGAGAATGGACACCAACGAGTAATCGAAAGAGAGCACACTTATCCTCGAGATGGTTTCCCGAGTGGACACGATGATGTATACCGGTTCGGGCGATTTTACCCTACGCCCGGTGAGAGAGTGGAGTCGTGTTACTCGGGAGCTTGTATGGGGCAAGACAAGAGGGGTCGAGAGGGGGACAGGTTCCCAAGTCTCGGAGTAAGAAAGCTAGGTTCGTGGTTAAGTGTTTCGTGTGTGTAGTGTGAATCGGGTGATGGACACACGTGCTCGAGGGCCCAAGTCCTCCCTTTTATAGTTCAAGGTGAGGCTCACGGGAGAGGGCATGCGGCGTGTAGTGATCAAGAAGGCGTGGCCTACAAGGGTTGGGACGTTCCCTAAGCGCCGTGGTGCACCGTAGCGCACGCCATCGTCCCTCTTCTTGGCCTTTGTAGCCCTTTCGTGCAAGCGGGGCTATGCCCGAACGGGGGTAGGCGGTTTAGTTGATTTGTAGGTACTCTCGGGTCAAATCTTGGCCCCATAGGGGCCGGGCCGTGGAGTCGCCAGCGCGTGCGTGGCTGATTCCTGACGCTCTGGTTTGCCTTATGGGATGTTTCTTGGCTCGGCCGCCCGTCCGGTACCTTTTGGCCACGGTGTCGGTCGGGGCGTTCCTTATTCATACCCGGTCGGGGATGCACTTGTCATGGGGCGATGGGGCCCGGCGCCCTCTGAGACGCGCATTGAGACTTCCATACGTACGGTGTCGATGCGACGGGTCGACCCGTCCGGGTAGGAGGCGTGGGAGCAAACGAAATGCCCCCGGGTTACTTGGCGGCCCCGTCCCTTCTACCAAAGAGTCATGACGATCCTCGTATCTACTGGAACTGTCACTGTAATGGCCGCCTGTCTTGGCGAGGAATGCGCACGGTGCGTCGACTGTTCGTCGGGCGAGGCCGGGCGCCGAACCCCCCCGGCGATGGGTAGAGGTCGGGTGAATCGGAGTTTGCCCCGGGTCGATCCTGGGCGGTGGCTTTTATCCCGTGAGCCTTAGTTGGTTGCCGCGGCCGGGCCTGAAATGCTTTAAGTTTCGTGCCGTGGGCCACGACGAGGACCCCGATCCGGTAGGGTGTTTTTGTTTTTGAAAGTCGCTTTATCCCGGTCCTTAGAGGGCCGTGGTTTTGACCCTCGACACTACTATTTTTAGTTTCGTTTTGATTCATCCTCTATGAGAGAAGATTAAAAACAACTTCTCCAGTAAAGCTGTTTTAAGACCAGTAAAGCTGTTTTAAGAAAAGGATGTTTGGGAGAAAAAACTCGAGGTTGCCGGTCTATAATATCGCTGCTGCTAACAAAAAGCCTTGATATCAAGTCAATGTCGCGCTGACTGTATATGTGTTTCCATATAAAATGAAAGAATATGCTTCCTACGATGTGCGGAGGAGCGCTTTGAACAAAAGTACATGTGATAAGCATCTTTATGGAAGAAAGAAAGAAGAGAGAAAAATGAATTTGTTGGTGAATAACATAAAATAAAATAAAATAATATTCCAAGGTGCCCCCGGAGAATGTCCACAGAGACAGAGGGAGAGAGATTCGTCGCGTCGCGTAGAAAGAGGGGACCCCACGGAGCAGTGACTGAGGCAGTAGTGACCCACCTCCCCCTCCCCTGCTGTTGCTGGTATAAAGCGCCCGCCCAGGCATTCATTCGGCCTCCCTTGTGGGTTGGCGGCGGCGCAGACGACACAACCCAAACAAAGGAGAGAGGGTTGGCGGCGGCGGCGTGCGCGATGGAGTCCCCCTACGCTCTCCACCTCGCCCTCGCCGCGCTCGTCGGCGCCTCCTTCGCCGCCGCCTCCGCCTACTACATGCACCGCAAGACCCTCGACCAGCTTCTCCGCTTCGCCCGCGACCAACAGCGCCGCCGCAACCGCCTCCACCCTGACGGTGACGAACTGGAGGACGAACAAGAGGACGAGGACCACCATCCTGCGCTCAGGGACCACGATCGCCGCACCCACCTGCCCATCCCGCCGGGCCTCCCGCCGCTCCACACGGGCCGAGAGGGTATCCCGCTCGCTCCTTTTACTGCTTCCTTTCCTTTCGTTTCAGTCAGTTTCTCGTGTTTTTGACTCCTGCTAGCTGCGTACCACCTCATAGTCACGTGTCATGTGATCAATGCGCTCGCCGGAAATCGAGCATCAATTGAATCGCACAACGTTCGCGATACTTTGATTTGTTCAGTGTTTACTGCACACCCCCTGATTGTTTGCTTTGATCTGGAGAAATAATTGATGCTCCAACTCAAGTTGCGATTGATTCAAGTTGATGACCTCGCGTACTTACTAGCTCTACTTATCCGGATCTAATTACTGGCCAGTGGCTACTTAGGAATTTCTCAAACAAATAAAAATTCGACAGCAGAAATCCTAACAACAGGATTTACGACGTGGAAGATTCTTCATGAAAGCATGGTTAACACTTAGCATGGCTGTAATATGAACCAGTTAATTATCCTGCTAATGTCTGTCTTCTCTATTTTTCAGGTAGGCCAATCATTTCCCCTGGTTCGACTAAAAGAGTTGGACCTATTGTTAGACCGACTACTCCCAAATCCTCTGTTCCTACTGTCAGTGCATTTGATAGAATTGAAGATTCAGATGATGAGGAGGATCTTGTCCCAGATGCCAAGAATGATACTGCTTACTTGGCCCCAAATGGTGCTATTGTAAGTAACAGAAGATCTCTATGCTTACTCTAAACAAGTGATACCAACTAGTTCCGCTAGAATTGTACCTATCAATAGCATGAACTCTTTGACTTGAGGATCTTCACATTTTGAGCTTTGTTTAGCTAAAAGCAACCTGGTTCAAAATCCGTGCGATTCCGGGAGGTTCAGCTCACTGTGTTTACTTTTCAGGCCTTGGATTGGACTAAGTTACACCAGTTATCCAGTAGAGTTTCTTCTATGTTGCAATGCAGTTAACATATACTGATTAATTACCACTCATTTGTTGTGAGAAATGAGCATGTTTAGTTGCGTATGTAGATATGAATCATGGTACCATCTGTCTACCCTGGGCTGCTCTATAGCTGCAACAGTATGATTGGGTTGTTTGCCAAGTTAGTATCAACCATTGAAAAGATTTAAACTGATCATTTGGTAAAAAACTACTTTAAACTGCTTATGAAATTATGTTCTCTGTTAATGTAGTTTCAGTACAAATTGAGATGTTCTTTAATGTGTTCTGCAACTTTGTTGTGCATTTTCTCATGTGCTGAAGTATTTTCCTTGCAAATGTATCCTACTTATACTGGTATTTTAGCTAACAGTGGTTTCTTTCATCTTTGTTCTTTCTCTCAGGGATCAGATCTCACAGATAAAGCGAGCCAGAACGGGGAATTAAAATCAGCACCATCAACGCAGATGATTAGATCCCATAGTGCAACTGGCAGTTTGCATGCACCCCAGCTTAACCCAATAGCAGCTGATATACTTCGAAAGGAACCTGAACATGAAACCTTCAGTAAAATCAACATCACAGCTGTTGGTATGGACCATTTTTTTGAATCCTTTTATCTATTTGGCTGCACCTTCCATAAGTTAACAACATTGTTATTTCCTCATATGGTATTTTGCCAATAAAAGAATTGACATGTTCAGCTCATATGCTTTGTTTTTCCTCTGCATTTGTGTACACATGACCGTGTCATTTTTTTGGGGTGGAGGGTTGGTTTTTATGGGTTACAATTGGGAGGTTACTTTTATTCACTGAGAGGTCGATCATTCCAATCTATTTTATTCTATGAATTATGAATTCACTCAGTAATCGCTATAAATCCTTTTGTTGCCCATGCCCTGTGTTAGTTGCTATTTGCTACTCTACTCTTACACTCCCTTCTCCCCCCTTGCAGAGACTCCTTCTCCTGATGAAATTGAAGCATACAAAGTTCTTCAGAAATGCCTTGAGCTGCGTGAGAGGTACATATTCAGAGAAGAAGTTGCTCCTTGGGAAAAGGAGATCATAACTGATCCTAGTACTCCCAAGCCTAACCCAAATCCGTTCAATTATGAACATCAGGCTAAAACTGACGTAAGTACAGCTCTTCAGATATGAACATGTTGACTAGACGGATATTGTTTATGATAATTTCCTTTCCCCCTAATTATTTTCTTTCTTTCAGCACCATTTTGAAATGGTTGATGGCGTCATTCATGTGTACCCCAATAAAGATTGTGAGTAATAAAGGAATTCCATATCTTTTAGTTTCTATACATCTACCTCCATGTAATGATGACTTGGTTTAGGTACACTGATCTTTACCTTTATCTGTCTTTACAGCTAAAGAAAGACTTTATCCAGTTGCCGATGCAACTACCTTCTTTACTGATATGCACTACATCCTTCGTGTGTTGGCTGCTGGGGATATCCGAACCGTGTGTCATCACCGTCTAAATCTTCTAGAGCAAGTAATTTTCTTTGTGTTCTGTTCTTTCAACTGCGTGCTCTTTCTGCATGAGTAAATGTTACATATGAATCTCCTTAGCCTAGTAAAGGGAATGATGTCCTGATGACCAAGTCTGTTCATCGAGGCATGTAATGGTCTATGTTGATTCATTTGTATATGGTGTGTGCCACTTTGGTTGCTCACCTTGCTTGGCCAGGCAACAGGCCCTCGATTTCTAGTGCCTGGCGGCCTGGATTTGTTGCATGCAGACATTTGCCTACCAGGTTTCAATCCAAACAGGCTCTATAGTCATTCTCTTTTACTGAAAGCTGTGAGGGGAGTTACTCACAGCGAGGGGGCTACTAAGACAGAACAACATCAAGGTTATGAGTGGGGCTACTAGGTATATATATCCACATACAAGCTAGCTTGATTCATAAATCTTACTAAGGTTGATGTCATATAGCAGATGTGCCCCAGACCAGGCTTTCAAGCTTGGTTGATTCATAAATCTTACTGAATAATATGGTGCACGCATATATTGACTCTTGCTTATGTTCACTCTTCTGTATGTCAGACCACAGACAAGCTAGCTTGATTCATAAATCTTACTAAGGTTGATATCATATGGCAGATGTGTCCCAGACAAGGCTTTCCAGCTTGGTTGATTCATAAATCTTACTGAATAATATGGTGCATGCATATATTGACTCTTGCTTATGTTCATTCTTGTGTATGTCAGAAATTTAATCTTCATTTGATGGTCAATACGGATAGAGAACTGCTTGCTCAGAAAGCTGCACCTCACCGGGACTTCTACAACGTTAGGAAGGTTGATACTCATGTTCATCACTCAGCATGCATGAACCAAAAGCACCTGTTGAGATTTATCAAGTCTAAATTGAGGAAGGAACCTGATGAGGTAGATCCTCTTGTTTTCCCTTGAACTCTTGTTGTCTCACATTTTTTTTTATGGAATAGAAGGGGTTTCCCCCTACTGGAATTTATTGAAGTATAATTAAAATTATGTACAGCACTTCTCCTTATTGTCTCACATTATATCTAATACTTCTTCACCTGAGATCTGGGATGTGTTCTGCATCTGACACAACTCCAAAATTGGAATTTGTAGGTTGTAATCTTTAGAGATGGGACCTATTTGACTCTTAAGGAGGTTTTTGAGAGTTTGGATTTGACAGGGTAACTTCTAGATTTGACTTTGCTCTAGATTTGACTTTGCTTGTGCAAGTCTTTCAGTTACCAGTTTTGATGTAACTCATTGATTTCTCTGCCAGGTATGACCTCAATGTTGATCTCTTAGATGTCCATGCTGATAAGAGTACATTTCATCGTTTTGACAAGTTCAATCTGAAATATAATCCATGTGGTCAATCTCGCCTGAGGGAGATCTTTTTAAAGCAGGATAATCTTATTCAAGGTGCAAATATTATGTGTAGATGTCTTTCTGTCTCAGTTGTGGTGCAACTGTTATTTACATGCCTAAACCTGACAGGTCGCTTCCTTGCTGAGCTGACAAAAGAAGTATTTTCTGACCTTGAAGCAAGTAAATATCAGGTGTGTTATAACTTGTTTTCTAAGTACTGGAACTAGTTCTGATTAGTAATCTTTTTAGTATGCTATCTTATGGATTCCATCTATTCATTATTATTCTAAAAAGGACCCAGTTAATGACTGTTGCAATTACCTTCATCAGATGGCTGAGTATCGGATATCTATTTATGGGAGGAAGAAAAGTGAATGGGACCAAATGGCAAGTTGGATAGTGAACAATGAATTATATAGCGAGAATGTTGTTTGGTTAATTCAGGTTGATGCCCCCCGCCCCCCTTCTTTTGTTCAAGTGTATTCAGTAACGAAATCTGGCTAGCCCACATTGGAACAAGAGCATAGTTTATGTGATTTCTTATTTGTTTCATTTTTCTCTGCAGATTCCTCGGATATACAATGTATACAGGGAGATGGGCACAATCAATTCATTCCAAAACCTCCTTGACAATATTTTTCTCCCTCTTTATGAAGTAACTGTTGATCCAGCTTCACATCCTCAGCTCCATGTTTTCTTAGAACAGGTTAGTGCAAACAGTCGTATGTTCCACCAAATGGGTGGTTTCCACCTGATATTTGTTGTATTTTGTTAGGCGTTATTTACATCATGTTCCTTTATTTACTTCAGGTTGTTGGGTTGGATTTGGTGGATGATGAAAGCAAACCTGAAAGACGCCCAACAAAACACATGCCAACACCTGAACAATGGACTAATGTTTTCAATCCAGCCTATGCATATTATGTGTACTATTGCTATGCCAATCTGTATACACTGAACAAGGTACATCTTTTTGTGCATGGAGTTCTTCATCATGTGCTCATTTATTAAGGTCAAGGATAAGTAACACAAGAAAACACACTGCAAAAAAAAAAAAAGGAAAAAGATAATAGTGTGTGTTTTCTTTTTTCATAAAATAAATTTAGCTTGCAGTTAGCTTCTTGTTCTACATTCATCCGGTTATTGATTTGAAATTTGCTGAGAGTGCAGCTTCGTGAGTCCAAGGGCATGACAACAATCAAACTTCGCCCACACTGTGGGGAGGTATGTGCCTAACATAGACTATAAATCTCCAGATTGAAGTTGAACATAGTGACCTGATTATTGTTATCTTCAGGCTGGTGATATCGATCACCTTGCTGCAGCATTTCTTACTTCACATAATATTGCTCATGGGGTAAACCTAAAGAAATCCCCTGTACTTCAGTACTTGTATTATCTTGCTCAGGTTAGTGATATTATTTTTGTGTTGATTGAACATCCATTGGATTTTCATATAGAGGAACTAATTAATTATCTTCTGTCTGGCTGTATTCAGATTGGTCTTGCAATGTCTCCCTTAAGTAACAACTCACTGTTTATCGACTATCATCGAACCCTTTCCCAACATTTTTCTTAAGAGGTCTTAACGTGTCTCTTTTCGACTGACGACCCTCTACAAATTCACCTGACAAAGGAACCTTTGGTTGAAGAATACAGTATTGCTGCTTCAGTAATGTCCCTCCTTCCATCCCTTTATCTCTGTTATCTGTTTTCCCACCCACACCCAGAGATTCTTATTTTGGATTGCTTGTCGCTCTTGGCAGCTTTGGAAGTTGAGCTCTTGTGACTTATGTGAAATCGCTAGAAATTCTGTCTACCAGTCCGGTTTCTCTCACAGGCTCAAGGTATAAACTACTGATTTATATGGCCATTTGTTGTGGGTAATGGATGGATTTTCCATCTCTTTTGTTTCTCCCTGGGCTCTAAAATTGTCTGTTTTAGTCTCACTGGATCGGGAGAAACTACTATAGAAGGGGCCCGGAGGGCAATGACATCCACCAGACAAATGTTCCTCACATCAGGGTTGAATTTCGACACACTGTATGTACATCTTCTTTTGTATTAAAAAATAGTGTGTCTTCATGTGCGTTTGAAAGTTAACTTTGTATCTGTTTACGATCTATCTTCTTACCATGGACTGCAGATCTGGAAAGAAGAAATGGAGCTGATACATTTTGGAAATGTTAAACTACCCGAAGAAATTGACAGGTGAAGAGAAGAGTGCGGGAATTGTGGTGACGTGGCAGTCAAGTCTGACAGTGGCTGTGATAAGGGAGGAGAAAAGGTGTCAGTCAACATGAGCCTGCCTTTCGATGAATCTCTTGCTTGCAGAGGTATCATGACTATGATGTCGACTCACTCAGTGCCTAGGCCATATACCATACCATATATATGAAGAATAATAAGAAAGCACAGAGATGTGCCATCAGGTGGGGAGGCAACGCATGATGTACTTCCTTCTTACGTTTATATACATGTGTGTACTGCTGTAACGGTGGATCGACGAATGTCTTTCATCTAGTATTCTGTTAGCCAAATTGCATGATAAATTAATTTTATATCCCAAAAAACTTATATAAAGAAAAGTCTTTATTAGAATGAAATAGTAGGGGTTAGCGATGTGTTTGGCTGTTTGCTGTGGGAGGCAGGTCAGGTGCACCATGAATGATACGCCTAGTACGTGCATGCGCGTGTTGGTTGGTGTTGCCTCCTGTCCTGCTTCAGTGCGTCAGGTCAAGCGGAAGCCGGACAGGGGAAAGGGTATGGGAATCTCGTACTAGGCTTACGTGCAGTACTAGGTTACTAGTAGTACTGAATTGATTAGCATGGCACATTGGCATGGGCAAGGTTTTGGCCTTTTGGGACGGGGGAATGCATGGAGATGGACCACGACTCGCTATTGTGGCCCTCTGGATGTGGAGAGCACAGACGGAGGAGGGCAAATTTAAGAGATTAAAGTTAAAGAAGCTCCTCGCAAGAACCAGGTGCCACGTCGCTTCAAAATCTCCTGGCCGTCCGATTCCTTCGATGAACGGTCACGATTGCTTGAAGCGGATTCTGCCGGAAGCGGATTCTCCTTCCCTTTCATAGCTTCTGGTCTGAATCAGAAAAACATGTATATATAGAATTCCAGCTTCCGCTTCTCCTGCTTCGAGATAATTCTAAAAAAGAAAAAAAAATTCCCGTCCTCGCTCCCGACCTCGACGCCGCCGTCTCCCGCTCCTCTCCCTCCCTCCCGGTGCGGTGGCCCCCAGGCCGCCCTACGGCGTGGCGGCACGGCGGCCGGCGGTGCAGCGGCGCGACGGCCGGCGGGGCGGCGGTGCGACGTCCGGCGGCGCGCGCGGCGCGAAGGCCGGCGACGCGGCGGCCACTGGCGCGACGGCCGGCAGCGCAGCTGGCCGCCCTACGGCGCGGCGGTCGACGGCGCTACGGCACGGCGGTCGGCGGCGCACCGGCGATGGGCGCAGCCGCGGTTCGGCCTCTCCCGCTCCACGCACCTCTCTCTCTCTCTCTCTCAGCTCTCATGGTGGTACCCCCATGCCGGCCGTCCTCCGGCGAGGCAGCATGCCAGCGCGGCCGGTCCGTAGCGCTGAAGCCGTTCGACTCCTCCTCTTGTTGCCTCTTCTAGGGTTCGGATTTTTACCGGGTTTCAATTTCGTTTTGGGAAAAAAAAATGGTATGCTTTACACATGATCTGAAATTCCCGACTGTAGAATTGGAATTGGGCCCTGCTTTCTTGTGAATAGCTTACCTATTTAGTGGACATCACCTGTGCAAAGTTTGGAAGTGTTTGGTTTTGATTTGGTCGAGTGTTCTTCAATTTTTCGCTAGACCCTTTTTCTGTTCTTAGGGCTTCTGCACTCTGTTCTTGGTCAGGCATTGCTTTTGGGATTGATTGGTCCGATTGTGTTCTACGGATGTTGTTTCTTTGATATGATATGCTCCTATGCATAAGGCTATTGTCAATGCCTTTTTCAGCTGGTAGAATTAGGGGATAAGAGTTCAGAATAAAGCCATTATTTATGTGTTTTCAGTTACTAGATTTAGAGGATTAGGGTTCAGTATCTAGATGATTGGAAAAGGGTACCATGAAGCTATAAAAACAAGTTTGCATTATACGAATTATCGATGGCCATTGTAGGATGCCTATGTTGTTCAAAAATGAGATATAGTAGCCTGCTGCAACTTTTTTTTTATTTTTTATTTAAAAAACTCTTCAACCATTTTGGAGGACCTGAGTCAATTTATATCTGTTGATGTGCAGTTGTTACTGGCAGCTTGCAGGTTTGCTTACTGTACATGTTTGATTTTTCTAAAAAAGAGAATGAGAAGTGAAAATAACTTATGACCATAGCTGAATTTATCACATATATAACGGTCTTACTCAGCACATCCTTCAGGCCCACACTCTACTACTTGCTTCCCTTTCCTCTCTTCTGTAGAACCTTTTTTTGGGACTGATGAGAGTTCTAATCAATAATCATACATAGAAAAACAACAATTTTGAGCATAATTTGCACCTAGCCGTTTTTGCTATAGTTGGTAGTTTCATTAGGTTTCACTTCCCAGGACATGCATAAATATTATCTGAAAATTTTGAGGACCTGTTGTCTGCTCCAGACTCCACAGATTTATCATTTTTGTTTTATGAACATTACAGATTTTATTGGATCTTATTATTTCATACATGCACAGCCTGCACAGATATTTGTCGTTTCATAGAGGCTGACGTTGCAGATCATGATTCGTGCTGTGTGGGCTCTAGATTACCTTCAGGAGTACCAGAAGTTCTCGCTTCGTTCTAAGCGTAAACTGATTCAATTGTGTAATCTGCAGGTTCATGGGAGATGCTTCTTTGAATTCAAGTCACTGAGGTATGCAACAGTTTAAGCTTTAGCTGCCATGACATACATGTGCTACTTAATATATGTACCTTCCTCCTATTTCTCTTGTGCTAGACAGCATGCAGGTTATTACACACCTTTATCATCCTTTTAGACATTTGGTGCTCAGTTCCTACTACGTATTTGGCATATGAAGCTACAAAGTGGAGCTCATACCTGCCAAAATCTCCTGTCACCTATAGTGTGTATTAATTAATGTTAATAGGCCACTAAAATTTCTTATTGCAGGACAACTCTTTTTTTTTTTGTTGGATCAACATAAGAGCCCTTCCAGTGTGTCATACCACAAAAGTTTTTTTTTGGACTACTACAACATGATCAGTCTCATATAGTTCTCATAAATATCTAAACTGAGAAGGAGATACCATTTTCTTTGATTTCGACTTGGGTTACCTGTGAGATTTGGATGCACTGACTGCTCATGTTTCTAGAGTTTTGTTCAGATCAGTGTATGTATGATCTCCATTATGTATATGTTCCAAAAAAAAGAGGACTCTCAGACTGATTGTAGCTGCCATATGCAGCTTTTTGTTTCTCCACATTTGAATTATTGATTCTTTGGCTTTCAAAGTACCTGATCTGTTTGTTTTTCACTTGGCCAATTATTATTAGCTGATTTGTTGCTGCCTATTGACATGGCATATTTATATAATATAAACACACTTGCCATATTGTTAATGCTGATGATTATAGTTACAGATGTTTCTTATGCCTCTATCTGAAATTTTGACTAGCCTCCTTTTAAAATTTGGAGTGTCTCTATAGTCTGGCTTCATGAGATCTTTCAAAATTTGATGCCTTAGATATGATTTTTTTTAGTCTTTTTGGCTATTACCATGGATCATGTCACATTTAAATTTAGAGTGCCAATTCAAGACGCTCTGCAGGTATTCTGTTTCTTGGGGGTGTTGACAAGTCTGCATGTTGAAAATTATAGTTTCAGGTTATATTCAGCGTTCTATAAAGAGGAGAAAGGAACTCTCTTTCTGTCGACCTGAGCATCTGCTGCTGCTTGAAGGTTATACTCTATATTTAGCTCTATTAATCTTTCCATGTCGAAGAGCACGAAAGCCTACAATTTTTTCCCCTAACATTAGCTTCATAACTGATTTTATCCTATGTCTCAGTTTCAATTGTTCACTCCTGTGTAACTGTTTCTGTGATTTATACTATGCCCAAAAGCCGATATAGAGTCAATGTATTCATGATATGTGTAAATACTTGAATATGTTTCGTTATCAAGATGTTCTCCATGCACCATTCTTTGTTACCAATTTGTGTACCTACCTTTAAGGTGGTAACAGAAAATTTATTCTACAGTGGCAGAATAATGACATATCCTTCTTTTGCAATTTAAAAGGTCAAAGACCATGGAAAAAAGTTCACTGAAAGTAATGGAGACAGTATGACACTGCACCAACCTGGTTGGTTTTCTGTAAGCATGTTGTATAGAATATTAGATGCCTTTGAGGGCTGTCTGAATCTCGAAGGTAAACAGAGATGGGGATTGTATACTTTCACAAGCAAAAAAAAAAAAAGATTACTCCTAATATTCTGTAGAAGGGTCTGCCCACCTTTAATCTGTTGTATGTAGTAGTAACCAAGAGTTCCCAGTAACCTTTAATCTGCTTATTACACCTTATAGGAATCAAGCTTTGAACTTTATAGGAATAAAACTTGAATCAACCTTCAGTTCCTATGGGGTTTATTTCACTTTTATTAACTTTGTATCCATCTTTTGCAGCAATTGTGTGTTACAATTGGCGTCATGCTACAGGTTCAAATGAAAAACTCCTATGCAAATACTATGTGTATATATTATTAATGGCTAATGGCTCCTGTTCTAGATATTGTTGATCCTTCTTGAATCAAGTTTACAGCAAAGAAAAACTTATGTTACCTTTTTTTTCTGTTTTAATTTTGCAAGGTGGGAACTAACTATACCATTGCTATTTTGCATTTTTATGTGAATAGAGTTCAAGGATCGCGCAGAATAGCAAGCTGGGCTGAGAAAGATCGGCTCCATCCTTATGGCATTGTCTTCTGGTTTTCTGATCTCATGGTAAGCCCTCCATCACCTCTCAGTTTTACATGTGGTAGAGCATTTATGATCTTCCTCCCACATTGGGTGTCATTTAGCTGGCATGTAAGGATCTGCCCCCGTGCAATGCAGGTCATGGTTGAAGCGCCATGAATGCAAGATACAAATGAGTATTGAGTAGCACTACAAGCAGTAGTCCGTATGCAAGATACAAATGGGTAGTACTACAACCAACAGTCTGTATGCATCAAGCCAGGTCCACATAGCATCAGGTTAGATTCTTGTGTGGTCTTCCTGTATGAAATAATGTTAACTTCATGTTCAATTTCTCCTCATGACTTATTCATGGAACTTGCAGTAGGTTTATTTGTGCTCGTGATATTAAATTCTTTTATATTCTATAAAATCACATATCAACATGGTTACCTGATATTTAGTCTATTAAGATGCAGTTGGCTACTCAGCTAAGTATTTGTTTAATTCTGCATCTACAGAGAATTATGTCCCTACCACAACTCCAATTCATCAGGTAGTACACTATACGCCCATGTACATACATAATCTTCTTCTGTCATTTCTTCACTTCCATACATTGTCACAGCCCCCTATTTTCCTTTTATGTAAAAAAAATCCTAAAGAAAGTTTGGTTCCACAGAAAAAAAGTTTTATTGCATAGCATTGACTTTGTGTTTATGCTGTCCACATATTCAGCTTGTTGTATCAGCGCTAATAAGATTTAATGGCCGTGATTCCATTTTGGTAGAGATGATTTTCCTCACAATTCTGAATGGGCAGCACGTCTCCTTTGCTTTTATTGTACTACATGTGCTCCGTGTTTTCTAACCTATCCTATAAAAGAGGTCAATTTTTAGATTCACATTTTCCCTATCTTCCCTATCTCCACCATTACATGTGGCATGGGTTGAACTAAATGTATTCGAACCAAGAAATAAAAATGGCATTCTAATGAGTCCAAGAAATTTTATATTTTAATATGTGCATGTTATCCCTTCTCTATGCACTCTATAACCAGTTTTGATTTTGAATCCACACAGGAGCACTGAGAAGAAAGTAATTATTTATTCCATGCTATGTTTAAAGAAAAAAAACATTCAACATCGACGGTTAACTCCAACAGAAAGAGAATGGTGGTTATGTAGATTACATTTCCTTTAGTGATTAAAGAAGTGCCTATAGCTTAGTCTGAAAAGGATGAGCCGGTCAGTACCTCTGATCGGCTATAACCCCATTAGGCCTTCAAAGCTTTCACCTCTTAGAGGTTGAAACCTGCTTCTTACAACTAATGTAGCTTCTAATCTTATTGTACTGCTCTGTACTGTATGTGAATTAAATCACTATTGGTTTAGAATAAACTTGATAGTCCTAAACGGCTAGGGATTGCTACAAGAAAGTTGCTTTCATTAGTTCTATTTTCGATGATAATATGTACTGCCTTTTACTGGAACTGATGTGATTGTGTATTTACTTATTTGCTCTTTTCTTCAAACATGTGATTCTGATCTCTATAACTCTTCCTCGACAGATCTTGGAGACAACTAGCAAGTTCATGACTGTGCCACTTAGAATCATTGTGAACGGTGGCCCAGAGTCATCTGGAGGTAAATACTGTTGAAGTTATGCTTACACCTATATTTATGTTACTCAGAAGTTTTATATTAACTAATCACCTTCAGATTCCTACATTTGAAATGTAGCCCTCTTTCTTGTTTCTTTGATTCAATGTCATTCCTTCCTCCTTTTATTTGTTTTGTACAAAGGTTGATAACCAAACTGCATTGTTGATTCTGATTACTCCTTACCTTCCAGTATTTCTCAACGTCGCTTCATCATTGTCTTTAGTTTTTAATTAATATAAATAATTAGAGCAGCTTTAGTATGAGTCTGCTGGGTTTTCTCATAACAGTTAAGTTTTGGTGACCTACGCAGGCATTTCTCAGAATGCTTTGGCTGATTGACGCCTCACATTTACATCAAATTCCTAGATACATACTGTGCGAGAAGCATATTATACACTCACAGGAACTTAATCTTATTGAGTTTAGGCCCTCATACAGATAGGCATGAGTTGAACTAAATATAATCCAACCAGGAAATAAAATGGCATTCTAACCACTCCAAGTAATTTCTTTTTTTTAAAAAAAATAAAATGTGTGCAAGTTGTCTCTTCTATATGCACTCTACAAATAGTTTTGATTTTCCTTGTGATATATAAACTGAATCCACACACGAGCAGTAACTAGAGAGTAATTATTTGTTCCATGCTATGTTTAGAGATTAAAATAAAGCACCTCCATTTCAAGGATATTTCTGGTATTTTGTGACTAAATCCATGCTTATTTGCAGGTACTCTAATTATGGCTGCACGTGGAGAATGAAGAGAATTAAATTTTCCTTTCATATGTTGTTTGTTTTCCCTGGTGTTATGCACTATGTTTTGCACAGCTAAAAGTAGTTGACATTCATCATTTTAGCCTCAATTAGATTTGACTGCATCTATGATCTATGCTTGGCGCAGATAATCTGGTTATCCCTTCTTTCTGGTTAGATATATCAATTGTGTGGTCCAAGTTCCTGATAAGCTCCGTCATGTGTTTTAGAGATAGGTGCTTCAATGTTTGATTATAGACCATTATCCCTAATTACAGCTAATGCTTCCAAGTATCACTTTTCCATTATCCTTTCGCTCGATTTGTACACCTGTCATGGAGTTGCTCGTTTTCACATAAAATGTATGACCGATATGCCAACCATCTGTAGTATACCAAGTTTCACCACCTCCTTACCACTGGAACATTGTCTAATTTCATAAAACCTCCATTATATCTGCAGTCTATTTGTTTTCAAACACTGATGCTCTCCGAGGATCACTAATATGTTCGTGTAATGCATTTATATTCAAAGACTCCAGTAGGACCAATATTATGCATGTGTAAATCTCTAAATATATGTAGCATCATGCCCTTTGTTTCTATGGTTATTTCTCTAGGTCTTGTGATTACCTTTGCCAGTCCATTGTGTGAGGTTTACTATTAGACGAAATTTTTTCCACCCACAGCACCAGCCTGGACGCAGGAGCGTTAAATAATCCTTATCCAGCTCGTGCTCTTAACCCTCTTGCGATCTATTTATTTTTTCCAGTATATGTCTTTGTAAAATATACATAT